>BDMV01000006.1:12807395-12889654 GCA_008326285.1 Oryza officinalis | reverse complement strand
GAACAACTGACCTTCCTTTGAAACTTGCATTAAACACTTACTTCCCCTGACTTGCGGAGTATTCCCGTACTCACCCTTGCTCTATATAATTAAACCCCCCCCAGCTCTCGAAGACGAGGAGGTGGACCCTGCTGAGGAAGAGTTTTTCCAGGAGCAAGCAGACTTCGAGCAGTAGTAGGGTTTCGGCCTTTCCCCGAGGCTTTGCTTGTGGCTTAGGGCTAGTCACCGCTTTCCGCTTCCGCCTTTTTGTAATGCTGTTGTGAACTCGGGTTCTGTCCGCAGTTCCAACCCTGGTTGTAATCCAACTCTTATTAAAGAGACCACTGTTGTTGTGATATTCTATCTTCCTGTCGTACCAGCGCTATTTCCTGGGACTGGTACGGGTATACAGGTTAATCTGGACCGCCCTATCCTGGCCTCTGTTCGGGGCTAGTTTGGGGCGTGACAGTCGCCCTGCAGGAAATACGGATGCAAGAGGAGGTCGAACGACGGGTGGACCAATGCCTTGCGGAACGATAGAGCGAGCAGACGGTGCAGCTGTATGCCCCTCCAATCATGGTGAGCCCCTCGGGCAATCGCAGTAGCTGTGCCTCTACAGGGCAGGTAGGAGAACAGGTCATGGAAGGTGCAGCAGGGCAAGCTCAGGCAAACCCATCATACCCCGTAGATGAAATCACGCGGCGGACACCTTGTGAGCTACACATTCCCTTCAAGAACATATCACTCAAGGTATGCTCTTAGTTTTATGATATGTGTCTTGTAAATTGCATAACCGGTGGTGCATGCATCTGTTAATTACTAAGTAATCTTGACTCTCGTGAAGGTGGCGTCGGGCATGGCCATACCAGTGGACCCTTCGGGGACATATCATTGCAGACCAATTCCACCTGGGTACTCAAAGGTTGAGGTTGAATTGGTGGAACGAGGGTTCGACGATCTCGAGCTGGACATCCCCGGAGGAGACGGGGAGACGAAACTAGGAGACACAGCCCACGCCATTATACTATGGTGCAAGCGGCACATTGTGTTTCCCGGGCNAAATTAATTTTAGTAAACTTTGACTAACAATCATACTAATCATATCTATACTAATTATTATGCATGTTATATAACTATATTTATATTTTGAAGTACTTTCATTTATTTCTATGCTAAGTATTATGTACGTTATGTCACTATATTTATATTTTGAAGTATTTTCATGTGATGTTAATTTTATATTCATTGAAAATATAACATAAAATAAATTAATGATCAAAGTAAGTTATTGAAGACCGTTTAAAAAAATTATAGGCCTTGTAATTTGAAACAGAGTAAGTAACATATAAACATACAAATGTATATATTCTAGAGATCAACATGCAATTATATAAATATATATCCATTCAGTTCTATATTTCTTTCTCTTCAGTTTGATTTGGATTTTTTTTTCAAATAGAGGAATGTGAAATAAATAGTACTTGATTCATTAGTTTTCTCATTTCATTATGTGCTCTAATATCTGCTAGTTTATTTTTTTTCATGTTATAAATGTTGTCCTGTATTAGTTCCCTACTAGACTAGATGCATTATAGATATTAGTATCCCCTGTATTACTTCAACTAATCTCAAAAAGTTGAAAAAAAACGTTTTTCTGCCTCCAGTTTTTTGTCATATAAATATATACTAATTTATGCTACACTAAAATAAAACAACATTTCTAATACATCACATGTCTTAGCTGTCTAATTTAATCTTAAAATCCCATAGCAACGCACGGGTATAAGTCTCGTTTAGCCGTGTGCCATGACGCACCCGTATAGGCGTGAGCTTGTTGTGCGTGCGTGCATGAGTAGGCAACCGACTTGTAATAAAGAAAATGATGAACTGAAAAATCTACTCAGATCGATCTAAGCATCTGATACGGCAAGTCAACGAGGCAAATCAAAAGGAAAACCATGCAAATCCAAGCGAAATTTTCATCTACATTGCTCCATTTTTCTCGGTGCTTGCTTACTCGTAAGTCGTAAGCAAGAACAGAACAGCCCTGAAATGGAAAGCGTCAGGTCGATCACGATCAGGATGTGATTATCTGAAGCAGCAGGTCGTTCCACACGTCGATCGCTCCGGGCAAGCACCAGTGCAGGCAGTCGATCTCGAATCCGTCGTGCTCGCCGCCGCCGCCGCCGCCGTGCCCGTGCCGGTCCGGGTGCCCGTCCGGCCGGAGCAGCATCATCCGCGTCACGTCCATCAGCCTCAGCCGCGCGCCGTTCCTCCTCCTCGCCGCCGCCGCCGCGGTGAACTCCTCGACCTGCGCCCGGTAGAACTCTGCCTCGGTCGCCGCCATCTCCGGCGCCCCGTCGTCGGTCTCGTCGACCGGCCGCGTGGCGGTGCACTCCCCGCCATCGAACCACCCGCCGTTCTCGTAGTGCGTCGGCGTCACCGTGCGAAGGATCGCCGTGCCGTTGAAACCGTCGAGCCTCGCCAGCGCCCCGAGCACGGTGCGGAACGCGGCACGCTGCGCGTGCTCCGGCTTGAGAATGGCCGTGACGTTGTTGTCGCCGGTGGTAGCCGCGACGACGTGGCCGTGCTGGTAGTACACGGCCGGGCGCGCGAACCAGTGCGACGCGGAGAGGACCACGTAGTCGTGGGCCATGGCGGCGGACGTCCACCGCTCGTCGGGCTCGTCGAGGTGGAGGTCGCTCGGGCCGGCGAACACCTCGCCCTGCCGTTCCGGACCGACCGCCTCCGGCGGGCCGCGCGTCAGGCGCCACCGGACCTGGAACGGCGTCCAGAAGTATGCGACGGCGAAGCCGTGAGCCGGGAAGCGCCAGTGCTCGAACCCCGCCGCCGCGTCGCGCGACCTCGCCGGCGCCTCCACCTGCGACAGCACGCACATGAGGGACGTCACGTGACTGCTCGCCAGCGAGTCGCCGACGAACAGCATCGACTTCCCGCGCACGAGCTGGAAGAACCGCGCCGCGTCGAACCGTCCGAGCGGCTCGCACCCCTCGCCGCCGCCGGCGGGACGCCACCTCCACCGCAAGAACTCCATGCTGGGCCTCCCATGCTTCATGCAGTTCTGATACTCCTGGATGAACCCGCACGTCGCGTTGGTGTAGTACGGCGCCGCGACGGCGTCGCGCACCCACTCGCCCCGCCCCCGCGAGGCGTCGCAGGCGGAGACGCCACCACCATCACCGGAGCCCGGCGAACGGAAGGAGCCGAGGGAGAAGACCGAGAAGGTGGCGGCGGCGAAGAAGAGGAGCGCGACGAGGGCGGGGACAGACGACGCGGCCGCCTTGGTGGCAACGGCGTGGCGGCTCCGGCGAGCCCCGGCGAGGAGGCCGCGGATGGAGAGGCGCTTCATGGGTGAGTTCTCTCCTCTAGCTACCGACGAGGACTCGCCGGGGGCGTCGCCATGTCGCCGTCTAAGTAGTGGGAGGTCGGCGAGCTCCACTGAGATGTGCAAGTCAACGGCGGCGAGAGCTCGAGGTGGAAGTCAACGAGACGTGCTCGATCGATCGGGACGTGGTGAACATGTGGGGGCGCGTGCTTACGTTCTACTCCTGGAGTTTTTCTCCTGGAGTGCCCGGTCATGAACATTTTTGTATATAAGTATACTCCTACTGATATAGATCTTGAGGACACTGATTACATTATTAAAAGGTTTAATTCGATCGTGTCATTACAAATATAATATATTAGAAAAATATCACTACTATTCACGATATCGGTTAGGTGATACTGTAATTTTATAAAATTAAAACCACATCATCACCGTCATGTTTTTCGTCAGGCTCTTTTTCTTCCTTCTCTTCTTTTCTTCTCCTCTACTTCTTCTTCCTCTACCCTCCCCTTCTTTTCCCTTCTACTGCTGTTGCTGTCATTGCTCCTGCGCCACTGCGTCATGGAGCCATGTCGACCGTGTCGCTAAGAATGACGTCGCCATCGCTCGCTGCGCCACCGCGTTGCTGCAGCCGCGTCACCGGGGATGAGGCCGCCATCGCTTGCTGCGTCACCGCGCCGCCGGTGCTGCGTCGACCTCTTCGTAGGCGGCTTTTGTGGAGGGAGCAAGTGAGTGAGTGAGGAGGAGGAGGACGAGGAGGATCCCGCCGGTGGGAAAGATGGGGAGGAAGGGGAAGGAGAGGGCAAGAAGGACGGGGAGGAGACGGAGGAAGCG
This sequence comes from Oryza officinalis, assembly GCA_008326285.1. Taxonomy (NCBI): domain Eukaryota; kingdom Viridiplantae; phylum Streptophyta; class Magnoliopsida; order Poales; family Poaceae; genus Oryza; species Oryza officinalis. The sequence goes on along the minus strand of BDMV01000006.1, from coordinate 12,885,492 downwards.
GTGTCCATCGTGAGGAGTTCGTCGGCGCTCGGAGAAGGGGCTTCGCGTCCACTGCGTACTCAGGCAGCTGCTTCCAGCCGACGAGGGCGAGTCCATCGCTCCTGCATATCCCCACCGGCAAGGAGAGGGGGGAAGGGAGCGAGGACTATGAGGACGACGATGGCGGTGACTCCACTGCCACCGGCGGTGACCAAGAGGTGCATCCTCCTCATCGGCTGCCGCATTTGAAACGAGATGGAGAGAGATAGGGAAGAAAGAAGAGGGGAGGATGAAGGAAAAAAGATGGAACTGACACGTGGGTCTCACATTTAGGGGTATTTTGGTTTATATGATGATGAAAAAGTGATGGCGATGGTATGGTTTTAATTTTGTGCGATTTCAAATGGCATGAATATGATAGACGAATTGTAATGACATTTGTCTGAATCAACGCATTTACAATGACATGAATCCAATTAACCCTTATTAAAAACAAGATTGTTAAAACAAGATTGTTAGGACACGGATAGATCTTTAGACATATGTAGATTTTTTATTTCGAAATGTCAAACTGTATAGTATTTGATCAACAATTCGTTAAGGTCTATTTGGTAAGACTTCAGCTCTAGCTCCATTTCTCTTAGAGCTAAAGCTCGGCCAAGCGATTTTAGCTCCACTCAAAAAGAGAGCGGAGTGAATTAGAGTAGTCTCAAAAATAAACTAAAGATGTGGAGCGGGGTTCATGTTACTTCACAATTCATTCTAGACAATGCTCATGCATTTAGATTTAGGAGTTGAAGCTTGACAAACCTAGACCCTTAAACTCAACATGCACATTTAATGTATAAAAAATACCAACAGATTATACTTTCACAAAATACAACTATTAAGAATTATCACATTTGGCATGTCCGCAACTAGATGATTCATGACCAAAAAAGGTCATCCCAATTACAACGTCAAAAAGGTTTCTAGCAAGCTATTTCTCGAGTCTACCATAACCAGATAGAGGGAAGCAAGTAGTGAGCTACTTGCTCCGTCTCAAACTATAAGATCAAACTATAAGAGATTTTAGTTGAATGAGACATATTTATCACGTTCAGATTCATAGTATTAAGATATATCCTATCCAATTAAAATTTTTTATATTTTAAAACATAGAAAGTATCATGCTGTCATGGATAGAAAGAAGAACCGCCCCGCCCCGTCACGCCACCACGGGTCCAAGTAACGCACCTGACGCGTCCACAGGGAAGCCGGGGAACTGAGCCGCGTTTCATTGCGAGGGTTGACGACTTGACAATCGACAAGGGACTAATTTTGTGGGCGAAACCAAAATCCCCAAATTAAGCCTGTCATGGCTCAACGTGGGACAAGATAGGTTTTTTTTGTTGTTGTTGTTGCACGGTTTCTGTTTCTATGGAAACAACGACTATTCTAGTGCTCCCTACTTGAATTGTGTTGCTCCTCTTGGCTCGCACGCCAAAATGCCAAATTTACCGGACCTCTGTCTGTCCATGGAAATTTCCAGTTGGAATCATAGTGGTGGATATATATATATGTACAGGTGCTTGATAGCTGACGGTGTGCGATCGATGGCACTGCTCCGCTTTGTGACACAATGATGCCCTCCTGTCCTGCCTCCGCACGCGCGCCACGCCATCAACCACCCGTGCGGTGGGTTCATCGCACATCGAATCTCGCCTGTTCCGCCTTTGCGTTACTGAACTGCCGGGCTTCACTCACCAATACTATCTTTCTCTCAAAATATAAAATATAAAATAAAATTTAGTATCAAATACTAGCATAGCTTGTTATAATTCTAATTATAGGACGAAGAAAATAGCTATCTTTCACATTCTTTTCTAACAGTTTCAATCATAAGTATGATAAGTCATTTTTAAACCCATCGGCTATTAGAAGTTTGTTATTTATGATGTCATTTTTAGGTAACTCAAAGTATATCGTAAGTGTTAAAGTTGCCTTGAAAATTTCTATCATAATATTATAAACTTATTAGTCAGTAGAATTTTATTCTAATATGAAGTTAATGGTCATGTTATAAGTTCGTCCGTGCATCATAAACATCAATTATTTTTATTACCGAAGGGAGTAGATAGCACCTTGACATCGGAAGGCATGCGGATCAGATATCATTTGTGATACTCTTGTAGTGCTCTCACTCTATATCACTACATCCACCGGTCCACGCATTTCGGCCCGTGAAGTTGTGGTTCATGGATCGAAAATGCGCGGACTGATGGATACAATGCGCTCACAAGTCGCAATTCACTGCAGCCGCTGGAGCCCTTCTGTATTATAATCTCGTGCCTATATCTCTCTTTCATGTTTGGGAAATACATGCATGTAAGAAAGAGAGGAGACAATTTAGAAGTCAACAACAGGACCACCGGCACTTGATGTGCCCTGCATCACGTTCTACATCAATCAGATGGCGCCCGTGCCATCGCTCAAGTTGCAGAGCGCTCTTTTTTTAAAAACTCATGCATTTATTCAATATAAGAGATTACATACAAGATACATGAGTGATGATCACATCTCTCAAAAGAGAGATTAGTTTGTCTACAGGACAAGCAGGTAGACATACAACATGATTTGCAAAAAGACCCTTCAAAGATAAACAAGTTACATAGAGGTCCTAAAAATAAGCAAAGAAGGACTCCAAAAGAAAGTAAAAAAAACAATCGAGTCCCTATTTCGCTTCTTCTTCCGATCTGATGACCAAAACGATGAAGCCGACGGTGGCGGCGGCTAGAACGAGATTGACTGCAGAAGATAGTATCGAGCCCACAAACCCAAGAGGGGCCCTCTCAAAAGTGAAGATTGAAGAAGATTCGATAAACATGAGACAATCAGTCTAACCTTGAAGATGCATCATCGGAGACAAAGTAGGACACCAAATCGACGACAACAAACTTGCCGAAGTGATTCTGAATGGCTGGCACCATTCCGAAGGGAGAAGATCTTGTTGGAATATGATCCGAATTATAACGTGAGTCTTGTGGGGACGCCTGGAGGGCCCATGGTTCGGGTATGTTTATTAGCGGATTTGTTTCCGTATTTGACTGCAGTCAGTCCATCCTATAAATACATCTTGTAAGCCGCACGGGAAGAGCCGACGATTCATTGTATTCCCTGCGTTCTGTAAACTCCCTCCATATAGTGAAGATTGCCGGTCGGCGCCCGTAGTTTTTTCCCGCAAGGGTTTTCCACGTAAAAATCTGTGTCTCGTATTCGATCTTGATTTGCGTTATTTGCTAACAAGTGGTATCAGAGCCAGACATGAGATTGTGAGAAAAAAAAAGGGTTTTATTCCCTATTCTTGGCCGCCGCCGCCGCCAAAAAAAAATTGTTCCGCTGCTCATCGATTTCGACCGTGCCGTCTGCCGCTACGGTGTCCGAGCAAGCGGTGGTGGAAGCTGCGCACGGGTTTCTAGGCAATCTGTCCTGATCGTCGTGATCGATTTCTGCTCGTGCTGTGCTGAACGAGTTCGTCCGCCCGCTGGACTGCTGGAGTACGTGTCCTGATCGAGCTCTGCAGGTGCTGGTGCTGTGCTGATCTGGTGCTTTGCGTGGGAGGCAGAGAAATTTGTTGATTGCTGACGCGAATCGAGACTGCAAGGTGACGTTGATTTCTGTTTTCAAGGGTGAATTTGGTGAATTGTGTTACGTGCACACGATAAGGCTACCAGGAGATTTATTTATTCAGTGATTTGCTGATCGTACACGTGAAGTGTACCAGACTGCAGATTTCTTGTTAGGGTTACACCTAAATTTCTGCAGATTATTTCTTCTGGTTATTGCTATTATTTTTTTTCACCATGTCTACAGTAAAGTATGATATTCCTCAACTGGATCGTGACACAAGGTTCGCTCTTTGGCAAGTCAAGATGAGGGCTATTCTTACGCAGGCTGATGTTGATGATGCACTTGATAAATTCGGTAATAAAGATTCAAAGTCTTGGACCGACGAAGAGAAGAGAAAAGATCGTAAGGCCTTGTCCCAAATTCAGCTTCATCTGTCAAATAATATTCTGCAAGATTGTCTGCAGGAGAAAACTGCAGCTGCTTTGTGGCTCAAGTTAGAGTCAATTTGCATGTCTAAGGATTTGATAAGCAAGATGCATATGAAGATGAAGCTATATACTCATAAATTGCAAGAGGGTGGTTCTGTTATCAACCATCTCACAGTCTTTAAAGAGATCGTTTCTGATCTACAGGCTATGGAGGTAGAATATGATGATGAGGATTTGGGACTTATTCTTTTGTGCTCTTTGCCTAGTTCTTTTTCAAACTTCAGAGATACTTTATTATATAGCCATGATACACTAACTCTTGATGAGGTGTGTGAGGCGTTGCATGCTAAGGAAAAGATGAAGTTGATGGTGTCTTCTGAAGGTTCTGCTTCCAAAGGAGAAGCGTTGTCTGTTCGTGGGAGGACAGAAAATAAATCTAATAATGGCAATAGAGGCAAAAGTTCTAATCATTTCAGAGGCCGATCAAAGTCTCAAGGTAGAGGAGATAAATTCTGCAAGTATTGCAAGAAAAACAATCACTTTATCGAGGATTGTTTGAAATTGAAGAATAAGGAGAAGAGAACTGGCACATACAGAGAGAAAGGTAAAACCAATGATGAAGGTAATGTTTCTGTTGCTGCTTCTGAGGCAGAATATTTCGATGGTGATTCTTTAGTTGCTTTTGCTGGATGTGCTAACAGTAATGATGAATAGATTCTTGATTCCGCTGCTTCATTTCATATATGCTCTAATAGAGATTGGTTTGTCACTTATGATTCTCTCCAAGGTGGAGGTTCTGTTAGATTGGGTGATGACAGTCCACTTGATATTGTTGGTATGAGATCTATTCAGATTAAGATGCATGATGGCATTGTCAGAACCTTGACTGACGTGAGGCATATTCCAAGCATGAGCAAGAATCTTATTTCTCTGAGTACTCTTGATGGTAAAGGGTACAAGTACTCCGGTGGAGATGGAGTTCTAAAGGTGTCAAGAGGTTCTTTTATTGTGATGAAAGGTGAATTGAAATCTCCAAATTTGTACCGTCTTTGTGGTACTACAATTACAGGTGATGCTACTGTAATTTCTAATTCATCATCTAATTCTGATGCTACTGATCTTTGGCATAAGCGTCTTGGACATATGAGTGAGCAAGGCTTGCATGAATTGTGCAAGAGAGGACTCCTTGATGAACATAACATCAGTAAGTTGAAGTTTTGTGAGCATTGTGTGTTTGGCAAACACAAGAGGGTGTCTTTTAATCTCTCTACTCATAAAAGTAAAGGTATTCTTGATTATGTGCATTCTGATTTATGGGGACCATCTCGCAAGCCTTCTTTTGGTGGTTCTCGTTATATGTTGACAATCATTGATGATTATTCTCGTAAGGTATGGCCTTATTTCTTGAAGCATAAATCAGAAGCATTTTCAGCATTTAAAGAGTGGAAGGTTATGATTGAAAATCAAACTGAGAAGAAGATTAAAAAGCTTCGCACTGATAATGGGATGGAATTCTGTTCTAATGAATTTAATACATATTGCAAGTCTCAAGGCATTGTTAGGCACTACACTATTCCTTATACGCCTCAACAGAATGGTGTAGCTGAGCGTATGAACAGAACTATCATCTCTAGGGCCCGTTGCATGTTGTCTAATGCTGGCTTGAATAGGCGTTTTTGGGCTGAGGCTGCTTCCACTGCTTGCTATCTGATTAATCGTTCACCCTCTATTCCTCTTGATAAGAAAACTCCAATTGAGGTATGGTCTGGTTCTCCAGCTGATTATTCGCAATTGAGAGTTTTTGGTTGTCCTGCTTATGCTCACGTTGATAATGGTAAATTGGAGCCTAGAGCTATTAAATGCATTTTTATTGGTTATCAATCTGGTGTTAAAGGTTATAAATTGTGGAATCCCCGGACTCAGAAGGTTATGCTTAGCAGGAATGTTATCTTTAATGAGACTGTTATGTTTGTTGACAATTCTTCTGTTGATGCTCCTATTGAGGGAGAGAAAATAAGTGTGCAGGTGGAGCACTTAATTGATTCACCAGATGTTGATAATGTTGCTATGCAAGATGCACCTATTGTTGAAATTTCTCCAATTGTTGATGATTCTTCTGCTATTGAGCATTCTTCTCCAGTTGTGCAGTCTCCACGACATTCTATTGCTGTTGATAGGCCTAAAAGGCAGCCTAAACCTGTTAAAAGGTTGATTGAAGAATGCAATATTGCTTATGCCATGACTGTTGCAGAAGAGATTGAAGGTAATTCAGAACCTTCTAATTATTCTGAGGCTATTACTTCTCCTGATTGCAACAATTGGATGACCGCTATGCAAGATGAGATGGAGTCACTTGAAAAGAATGGTACTTGGGATTTAGTGAAATTGCCCAAGAATAAAAAGCCTGTCCGTTGCAAGTGGATTTATAAAAGAAAGGAGGGTCTTTCTCCTAGTGAGCCAGCAAGGTATAAAGCGAGGTTGGTTGCTAAAGGCTATAGCCAGATTCCAGGTATTGATTTTAATGATGTTTTTTCCCCAGTTGTTAAGCATAGTTCGATTCGTACTTTGCTTAGTATTGTTGCCATGCATGATTATGAACTTGAGCAACTAGATGTTAAAACTGCATTCTTACATGGGGAGTTGGAAGAAGACATTTATATGAACCAGCCTGAAGGTTTTATTATTCCTGGAAAAGAAAACCTTGTTTGCAAGTTAAAGAAATCGCTTTATGGTTTAAAGCAATCTCCTAGGCAATGGTATAAGAGGTTTGACTCATTTATGCTTTCTCGTGGTTTTAAGCGGTCTGATTATGATAGTTGTGTTTACTTGAAGATTGTTAATGGCTCAGCTATTTATTTGCTTCTTTACGTTGATGATATGTTGATTGCTGCTAAAGATAAATTAGAAGTAGCTAAATTGAAGGCACAATTGAGTAAAGAATTTGAGATGAAGGATTTTCAGATATTTGCGAGGTACTTCTAATGCCTGTTTGCAATTTGGAAAATCTAGAGATGGACTTGTTGGTTATGTTGATTCTGATTATGCTGGTGATTTGGATAAGAGGAGATCTCTCACGGGTTATGTTTTCACCATTGGTGGTTGTGCTGTTAGTTGGAAAGCATGCTTGCAGTCCACTGTTGCTCTGTCTACAACAGAAGCTGAATATATGGCTATTTCTGAATCTTGTAAAGAAGCTATTTGGTTGAGAGGTTTATACTCTGAACTTTGTGGGGTTTCTTCTTGCACTTCTATACACTGTGATAGCCAGAGTGCTATTTATCTGACTAAAGATCAAATGTTTCATGAAAGGACAAAACATATTGATATCAGATATCATTTTATTCGAAGTGTCATTGCTGAAGGTGATGTGAAGGTATGCAAGATTAATACTCGTGATAATCCTGCTGATATGTTGACAAAGCCTGTTCCTGGAGCTAAGTTTGAACTATGCTCAAGCTTAGTTGGCATTACAAATTAAGTCCTAGTGACTTTTGGCGCCGGTGATTATTTATTATTGAAGTGAGTTGATTGATGATACTTCATTTGCTACAAGATGGAATTCGTCTCAAGGTGAAGTTTGTTGGAATATGATCCGAATTATAACGTGAGTCTTGTGGGGACGCCTAGAGGGCCCATGGTTCGGGTATGTTTATTAGCGGATTTGTTTCCGTATTTGACTGCAGTCAGTCCATCCTATAAATACATCTTGTAAGCCGCACGGGAAGAGCCGACGACTCATTGTATTCCCTGCGTTCTGTAAACTCCCTCCATATAGTGAAGATTGCCGGTCAGCGCCCGTGGTTTTTTCCCGCAAGGGTTTTCCACGTAAAAATCTGTGTCTCGTATTCGATCTTGATTTGCGTTATTTGCTAACAGATCTCCCACCAAAGAGCAGACCTGTGACATGTGCCGACCCAAACTCCAGTGGAGAACTGCATAGATACCATCCAGGCCTGAGGTGTAGCAAGCTCTGGCTGATTCAAAGCTTGATCCAGCCATGGAAGGTAGCCAGCAGGACAAAAAAGATGGATGTTGACATCTTCCTTGAGCTATACAAGAAAGAGGAAGAAAAAAAACCTAGTTCAATAATAACGGGATGAACCCAACGGCTCCCCGGACCCCCTCTCCTCTCAACGGCAACCAGCGGCCACCGGAGACGAAGAGGAAAGGAGATCCGGCAGAGAAAAAGATGGAGCGCTCTTTTTTCCTCTCACCGACAAAGAGAGGATAAGGACGGAGACCCCTGTAACACCTTGAAAATTCTAGATTTAATTTACGAGCACAAAATTTGGAATAATCAAAAATCTTTTTCAAATTTCTTTCATGTGTCTATTGGATCTTATTTTCCTTTTCCGGTTATACTTGGGCCAAAATGATGAAAGTCTGAGAATATAATTCTTTTGTGATTTCAAAATGTTATCTGTTGAAAGAACCATGATTATGAAATATGTTAATTAAGAAAATATTTGCAAATACCAAACATCTTTCTAAAAACATTTCTATGAATTAAAACTTATTTAATGTGTTTATTTTATAAATAAAATCAAATATTAAATATTTGGAGAAAACCCTCTTACAGGTTAATTCTCTAAGAAATTATTTTACAAATAAAATCTGATATCGAGTATTTTCTAAAAATCCTTTTTAAGGATTAAGTCCTTTGAAAATTATCTTGCAAATGACAACTATTAATAAAGTATTTATCAGAAATCCTATTTGTGAAATAAATCCCTAAGAGGTTCTTTTAAAAAGGCTATCTCAGACAAAGTATGGTTTTCCTCCTTGAAGGGCCTAGCCCGGCCCGCCTAATAAAACTTGTTGTTCTTTGAGTGTATTTAGTTTTGTGCTAAAGATTTCATTTAAATCAATCCCCATGAACTCTAAAGGATGTCCTCCGTTTGATGTCCTTTCTTTGCCCTCTCCGTTTCCCGTCTATCCCATTAATCGTACCTTGTTTAAATTAATCAAGTACCAAAACTCATTCCAATTATTGCAATATCGTGTCCTTCCCTAAAACCTTTTAAATTCCAAAATTGGGGACAAAACCCCAATTTTGTCTATTCGAATTCCATCCAAGGTCCTTCCTTGATTTAGGCCTTTCCCTCAAAATTCCTCTATACATCAGACCCCATTTCTAAATCCCTATTCGACGACACTATCTGTCCATTCAAACACTTCCTGCGAATGCCACAGTAGCTCTTGTACGTCCAAATATCGAGCTGAATTCAAAAGTTGAATTATACAGTCCAGTTACAAATTCAAACAAATGTCCATTTATACAAATATCAAGAAAATCATCAAAAGAATCTATTACAATCAGGCCACCCCTTTTCTCTTTCAGCCCAACACTTTTTCCTACTCCAGGCCAGTCAACCCAAGTCTGCTTCTCCTCCCTCTCCCTCGGCCCAGCTTGGCCCAGCTCAACCAGTACGCACGCAAGGCGTTCGGCACATTGTCTGCAAACCGCGTACATGCCGACTGAGCCAACCCGTGTCGCCGCATCGATCGCGCGCTCGTGCGCCGTCCCGCACCAGGCCGCCAAGCCAGACGTCGAGCCGCCCGCACAGAGCCATGCACCGTGCCGCGCCGTGCCGAGTCGCGACGAGCCATGGATGCGTCGCCCCGCCTTCGCCCATGTTTCCTGCGGCCATGCGGGCCCCACCACGACGACTTCCGCGCTCGGCGCTGTCCATGTGGACCCGCCCGACGCCGTCCAACCTATGGTCGCGTGCCATCTCGCCCTGCCCGCGCCATTTTTGCCGTTGCTCGCACCCTGCCCGCTGCTGCCCAATGACTTCTGCACCCACCTTTTTCCCGACATCCACGCCGCGCTTGCGCTGCTGCAACTAATCCAACATCTCACCCCCCTAGAGCGCTGGCTGCCGCGGTTACTCGCCCACGTCGAAAGCGTGAGCCGAGCTCACGCCTGTCGCGTCCATCCGCCCCTGCCACTCCCGTCCTCGCCTCCCTGTTCGCCCACCAGCGGTGACGCCGTCACCGTCCTCTCCTCCCCTGCGTCACCAGCCTACTCCTCGAAGGAAGACCGAGCCAAATCGGCCACCTCCCTCCTCGCCATGGCTATAAAGCCAGCCGGCACCACTCCCCTTTCCTCCTTTCTCGCGTGCATCCACCGACGACCACCGCCAATCCCGCCATCATCACCACCACACCGAGCCAAGCTCGAGCTCGTTGTCAAACCACATCCGCCTCCCAGCCTCCCTCTTCACACCACTACACCCGACGTCCCTCCTCGTGCCACACCACCACCCACCGCCGGGAGACCTCTAAAATGGGTTCCCCATGGCAAGGCAATGCCCCCTACACCCCCTCCTTCCCTGAGCACCCACCGGAGTGCCGATCCCCTTTTCTACCTCAAGCTAGAGCTGCCAGCTTGTCCGACTGCCACGCCGCCCTCCTGCTGTACGCCACCCGGCCGAGCCACTCGACGCTACCCTGCCCGCCTTCATGCCGCCACAGCGCTGAGCCGACCGGCGCCTAGCCGAGCGCGACCACGTCAGCGCCGCCATGGATGCGACGCCCACTCCAAGCATCCCTCGGCCCGTTCCACCGCGCCCGGCTTCCGCCCAGCTGTATCGCCGTTCCCTCGGCCCGCGCTGTCCCGCCCGGCCGCCGCCCTGCCATCACGCGCCAGCTTCCCCTCCTCTCTCTCTCCCGGGCATGCTAGAAGTAGAGAAACAGAGAAGCGGAGAAGAAGAGAAGGAATGAGAAAAGGAGAAGAGGATAACGGAGAAAAGAAGAAAACAAAAGAAAAAGAAATAAAAACGAAGTGAGACCTACTAGTGGGACCCATGTCCACTTTAAATCTCAGGCCACTTACATGTGAACCCCCACATGGAAAATCTATTAAAGTCCACGTCCTCTTACTTCGTCGGGCCAAGCCCACGAAATCATCCCCAACAAAAGTCTATACCACTTCCTTCATCCAAACTTCGGGCCGAAGCCCACCAGCAGCCTCCCTCTCCACCAAAGTCCAAACCATATATCCCTACACCCCAAGCGCATTTCTAGAAGTCTAAATAACGTCCCTATCCGGCCTTCTTCATCCCTGGGCTGAAGTCCAAGCTCACCCAAAACAAAGTCCGATATACCTCCTCCCTTTCAGCCTCACAGCCAAAGGATATTCTTGGGAATATTCCTTCCAATTTAAATAAGTCCTTTTCCAAATTCCAAAAAATCCATTAATCCTCCAAAATTCATATCTCTACGACCGTAAGTCCGATTGACTCCGTTCCACTTCCATAATTCTTCTAAAAATAGGGTCTATTAAATGGCACTATTAGTTTGCAATAGATGGTGTTTGCTTTATAGGGTTTTGTGTGGTTCTCTCTTGTCGATCGTGTAGTGAATACTCCGAAAAATCAACGGACGTGGATTTCATGAAACTTTAAGGATCTAAAGCAAGGCAAGTCACTACGCTTCTCTCCTTGAGCATGTTGATCCTACTTTTATAAATATGTTGATTGTAAATAAAATTACATGCTAATTATAAAATGTGTACATAAACTTGATTGTTAGCCACCCTTGAATTTATTATCCATATTCCTTATTGCCTGAGTCTATTATTTACGCATGATCAATTATTGATACTGCTTAGCATTTCTGGTATAGATGAATGTACACTCCATGCTTATTATATGGATGTGATTGTGGTGATCACTCGGTGTGAGTGATTGTCGAAAGACGGGTGGAGACATAAGCACCACCTGTAACTCAAAAACCTTTGCAAAAACCAAAAACTTAATAAAACAAAATAATTTTGACTAGGGTGACACAGATAGAATATGGATGGGTCTATGAAACGACAAGCCGCCGACCTTGATCAATTAAGGACCGAGTCAAGAAACTATGCATGAAACAAATCGAGTACGACCGCATTTCTCAAATAAGTATAGACTCGGTGGACTAGGTAACCTGAGTGGGGCGGCACCTGTCATGGTAGTTCTGCAGTTGTGACGATTGTGATGGAAGATGTGATGGATCGAATGACATGTCAAAAACTTAAAATACACCTAAGTATATTATTATATATTGTATAACCCCCTAGTACTTCGAGGTAGGGTTGGGCGCTAGGGTGCAAAGGGGATTCATAATCCTCGAAGTGGGTGCCATAATGCTAGGGTGACCGAAAAACCGGGCTGTGACAAGTCTCATGTGTTGGGACTAGGCTCAAGTGTTGGTATGTCACGGAGTGCGGGATTAAAAACATACATTCACTGCAGTGTGAGTAAAACAAATCTAATCGAATAGCCGTGCTCGTGGTTAATGAGCGTCGGGACTTGTACTACTCTTGACTGCCTCATAAGTTTTAATCTTGCTTAGAATAGGATTGGGAGGGAAAGTGTGAACTTGCCCAATGTGCGGGAAGGTCGAAATGGTGAAAGATATGAAAAACTGAATGCGAAGTTAAACCGGACCAAGCGAGGCTTGGGGAAGGTGGATGAACCCTCGTTGATTAACGGTAACTTCAACTCAACGCCGTTTTCAGTTAAAACTGCTAAGTCATAGGTTTGTGAAACGATTTGTAAAATAGCTTTATGCAAATAAACCGAGCTATCCTTGAACCCCTGTGTGCACTAAATGCATTATGTAGTAGTGGTTTGTTGAGTACGGTTGGTACTCATCGTTACTTAATGAAATCTTTTAAAGGAAGGTGTTGGAGTCCACCCATACGTGTACTATGCTGAGAGGAGATGCCAAAGACGGTGAAGTAGGGACCTAGGTTTACCAATTGCTGCCTGTAGAATAAGATGGACCGTCATTGCTTCGCTTTCGCTTCCTCATCCACTTTTTTTGGTATTTTGTAATGTAATCAACCATTCTTGGTCTAATTGGGTCTCACTTGGACAACTCATGTATTATTAATGTAATATAAAACCTTTATAACGATGTCAGCTTGTGATATGTAATTTTTTCATGTGTGTATCATCTACTGATCCAAAAAATAATATCGTAAACAAATGAGGTTTCTGATGTATAAAGCCGGAGGTTTATCCCCCTCCCCNCCACTCCCCTTCTTTTTTTTTTTAACTTGCAGAGCTCTCCGCTGGTCATAACACTCCACTTCAACTTAACACTGCTCGTGCTGCCACTTTGCTCGTAGCTCTTTATCGAACACATTGCCCTTTGCCGTCTGCACTTTCCTTCTACGTGAGTTTAGCAAGCAAAGAGATGCACACAAGAGAGAAAACAGAAAAAAAAAAGAAGGCTACAGGAGGAAGATAGAGCAGTAAATGCTATGTGGGCCTCACCAATTTTCCTTTTTTCGACTTCTTTCCTTGATTACCATATCAGCGACAGATAGGCAAAAATCAGGTTGTTTGAATGGAGGATAGTGCAGGTGACTTCAATACTATGATAAAAGCACAATCATAATCTTCGGAAAACATCATATTTTTTAAAAAATATTTGCCTTCAAAAAACCACCCCATAAAAGTGAACCCTTAAAACAATTTGTCTGTTTCTCTTTTAATCCTGTTACAATGCACGATATAAAAGTTGGACGGTATATTTTTTTTTGACAATATATAGAATTTAAGGGATTAAAAAGACTTATTCCTACCTATAGGAAAAAACTGGGAAAAGTTATTACAAGATGAAACAGAAAACACTCATGATTGATGACGCAACAGCATCTGGAGCAGCATCTCGTTCCACACGTCGATGGGTCCAGGCAAGCACCAGTGCACGCAGTCGTTGTACAGCGTCACGTTCTCGTGCGCCCAGTGCCCGTACCGGCTCGGGTGCCCGTCCGGCCGGAGCACCATCGCCGCCGTCGTGTCCATCAGCATCAACCTCACCGTGCTCCCGCTCGCCGCGGCCGCCGCCTCCGCCCTCCTGAACTCCTCCACCTGCGCCGTGTGGAAGTCCAGGTCCAGCCCGGCCACCCGCGTCGAGTTCGCCGTGGACGGCCGCGTCCGCCGACAGTCGCCGCCCTTGTTCCACTCCCCGCCCTCGAAGTGCGACGTCGGCGACAGCGTGCGCACGATCACCGTGCCGTCGAAGCCCGCCACACCGCCGGCGGTGAGCGCGCGCAGCGCGGTTCGGAACGCCACGGGCAGGGAGTAGCGGAGCGTGAGGTCGGGGATGCCCGGGAGGTGGCAGCTGTTGCAGCCGACGAGGCGGCCGCGCTCGTAGAACATGGTCGGTCGGTTGAACCAGATCCCCGTGGAAACGACGACGTAGTCGAAGCCCGCCACGGCGGCCAGCCAGGCGGCGTCCGGCTCGTCGAGGTAGAGGTCCCACATCCCGCCGGCGGGGTCCGACTGGTTCGCCGTGACGAGATACGGCGACCGGAAGGCGGCGACGGTGAAGTTGTGGGACTCATAGTGCACCGCCCTGAACTCTGGATCCGCCGTCTTGGGGACTTCTCTGGGGTTCTCCACCTTCAAAAAAAAAAAATCACATCGACACGGATTAATCCTGAAGTTTACTAAGTTTTTTGCAAGAAATGTGCCAAAATGTTTTGTTTTACCTTGGAGAGGAGGCACAGGAGCGACTGCATATGGTTCCTGGAGAGCGAGTCGCCGACGAACGCCATCGACTTGCCCCGGAGGAGATCCAAGAACGCCACCGCGTCGAACCGCGGGAGCTCGCAGCGCTCTGGCCGCCACCGCCACCGGAGGAAGCCGAGGTCGGGGCGGCCGTACTTCATGCAGTTCTGGTGCTCCTGGATCTCCCCGCACGTCGCGTTCGTGTAGTACGGCGCCGCGCCGTCGTCGTCGGCGGTGGCGGGCACCCACTCGCCGCGGAAGATGTCGCAGTCCGTCGGCACCCGTCGGACGCTCCCCGGAGAGGAGCCCGAGCGCAGCGACGCGATGCTGGGCTCGAACCTTCGGAGGAAAGAAGGGCGGCTCGCCGACGCCGTGAGCAGCACGACGACGGCGAGCGCCGTGAGCGACACCGCCGTGGGGTTGACGAGCTGAAGCATCTTCATCGGCGGCAACAACGAGCAATGTACAGTAGCACGGATTAGCCAAGCAGCCAAGCAGCTCAGAGCATCTCCAGCAGCAGAGACGCCGCTCCGCCGCTCGCGCCGCCGGCCGCGGGAGAGAAGGGGATCGGGGGATGTTCTTTGTTTGTTTGTTTTTTGGTTTGGTTCGACTGACGCAGTTGTATTTAAAGGGGACAGAGCACGAGCAGAACCAGTTTTTCAATTGTTAAATGTCAGGAGTGATTAGTACTCCTCTATCGAAAACATTTGATTTATATGGCCATTTCCATAGCAGGTTTCGTAAGAATTATAATCTCATTAAATAACATATAATGTAGGCTAGTCGATGATATATCAAGAGATTTATAAAAAAAGAAATTAAAAAAAGGACTTCATCTAGATGAAACTTAAGATATACGTATTTAAAACAGAATAAACCTCTACTCTCACCACCCCCACCATGACCAAATTGTTTTACAATATAGTTCAATAATTAAATGTTATCACTACCATATGAAACCACGAAATAAAACTTTGTATGATGATATGAAACTCCCTATTAAGAATGTGCTAAATGTTTCACTAAAAAATAATAATAAGTGAAAAAGATAAAACTACGTGGGTAGATAAAGAGACATCAAAAGATATGACTTATTTAATACTTCTTGATTTACGGGCCAACAATAAATAAGGTCAGTCCAAACCCTTCACTCACCTTTTCATAGCATTAATTATATAAAAAACTAAGGTGGAAAAAGAGTTAATGAGAAGAGAAAAAATATAAAGAAATTATTTCTCATGAAAAAACAGCTCAACACATGAATCAAAAATAAAAATGAGAAGATAGATGGATAAAAAATGAGAGAATAGAGATGATTAGATGAGAATTTATTTTGAATAAACCATCCAGTAGATATATAATTTTTATACATGTTGTCTATATACATGTCGAGTATGAAAACCATTTGATAGTTTTTGGGTTGGGTTGTCCTAATGGGCAATAAATTACTCCCTCTGTTTCGTTTCATATTATAAGTAATTTGACTTTTTTTAGTCAATTTTTTTTTAAGTTTGATCAAATTTATAACAAAATATAGTAATATTTTTAATACAAAACAAACATTGTATAAAACATATTCAATATTAAATTTAATGAAACTAATTTCGTGTCATAAATATTGTTAATTTTTTCTATAAACTTGATCAAACCTAAAAAAAACTTTAATTAAGAAAAAAAATCAAATAACTTATAATATGAAACTATAAACGGAGGGAGTACTTTTTAGACAAAATTTGAATGTTTTACGACAACTCCTTTTGATAAAGGTAATAGTGCAGAGTTAAAAGAATGATTTTTTTCACAACAAAATGGATATGTTATGTGTACTATTTTTGAACTTTAAAAGTTACAAACATAGTGGTAATTGGAAAGTATCTATATACCTTTAAAGACCCATAATAAGAACTATGTGTGATGAGTCTGCCATCACACATTAGAACTACAATGTTGGTTTCCCAAATAATAAAGTAGGTGAACTTTTGTTCCTTTTCAAACCCAAATCATCAAACAATTAAAAAATATCTCATACTAAGGTATAAAATGATACAAATATACCATGGAGATTTTATAACGTGAATAATTTTATTTTATTTTTTGAGGTACGGTGAGAATTAGCTTTTTTTTAATTCTCGTTGCAACCTACGTGTATTCAGCTGATATTACTAGTATGATAATAGCATAAGATGGATACTTTATTGGAGTGTTAAGTAAATTATGGAGAGGGAATTTTTTTTGAATGCCCCTTTACATGGAGATACGGAGGTCTCTCCTTTTCTCTTAAGACCAAAGATAGATGGGTCTAAGGCTATGTTTGGCGGTTCCTCTTCCCATCTTCTATCCAGTTGAGCTAAACATACTTTATATATATATTTTTAAACATAGTTAAGAGAGGATTAGGGATAAGTCTAGTAGGACTACCCGCCACGCATGACAGGATATAGAGTCGGTCTAACTAAAATACTAACTTTATTAGCCAGTATTTGGGTCGGACAAGATCTTTCAATACTTGGGTGCATATGCGCCCCTTCCTTGAATGCAACTTGAATGTTACAGAAAAAACTTGGGAAAAGAGACTATTACATATATCATGATGATATATAATCTAGATACAAACAATATTAAACTCGATCTATGTTTATAATGTGTTATTAAAAAAATCGGTCTATAATTGGACAAAACCATAATGAAAAAAAATGAAGCAACGAATTGAATTGTGGCTGCACAATATAAATAGATTTTTTTCATAGTTTAAACGTGCATGTTTGAAAAGTAACTTATCGATCCCCTCACTAAAAAATAATTATTGGTCTCAGAGCTCTTAGAAAACTTATCGTTGGATCGTTTTACTACAGCTAATTATACAAAAGCCGTAACACTTATTAGCAATAAAAATAATTTAATAAGAAATAATATATGGATAAGATATATATTAATATATGTATATTTAGTGACTGAATAAACAATATAAAAAATAAACTATAATAAAAATATTGAAATCAAAATTTAAAATTTAAAATTTGATTGTGGCTAACACGAAACTTATCATCGTATTCATTCTTATCAAATTTTGCTAATTTTTTCAATAACTATTATTTGGATCACGTGCATATGCGCAGGTTGGTGTAAAAAATGCTTTTTGCGTTTGGATCCTGTGTCCACTGTCCATAGATCAATACTGTAGATCGGCCACGTGAAGGCAAGGGGATCGACCACATGAACGTCTAACTTAATCAAACCTAACTAACTAACTTGAGTTATGACATGGTGAGGTAAATTGTGGTAATGAACCAAAACAATCCCTGAAAACTTAATACTGGATGCTCAGATTAGTACTATGAATATAAATATGAATAGTTGTTCAGATTCATAGCACTAAGATTAATTCTATTCAGCATTTTAATAAGCGTATTAGGAAACAAAATTAATCAGAGCAATGGTATTTTTTTACATTGAGAACTATACTTTTTGAGTATATGTCCGGGCAAATAAAATGCACAAGACATAATGCAAAGAAAATTTCGACCCTTTGATCATAAGGGAATAAATTACTAGGATTTATTTTAATGAACTGAACTGGTAGTACAACAACGTACTTTCACCGTCACATGAAAACAAACCTCTCACCGTCACATAAAAAGTAATTTATTCCCTTATATAAATTAGGTTACATTTTGTATTAGGTTAGGTTTATTTTTTATAAAACAGAATGAGTATTAAATTAGTAAAACAGTGAAAAAAACAATTTAAAAGGTCTCATCTCACAACCGTAGCACCACTGCACCAACACCTCGACACCAAGAACGTACTGGAAAGAATCTCAAACAGTGCACCTACTAGTAACACCATTAGTGCACCCCAAAACACAAAAAGTGCCTAATTAACTACTAGTAACCAAATGAATGTTTATTATAGAAAGAGAAGACGTGAAATGAGTTGCACCCAACTCCTACTCCATGCACGCTAGGCAGGTGCATGCCCTCTATATCGCTTTGTTCAGCCGGTGAGCCGCCTACTGGTAGCACCAACCACCTCCTGCTCATCCTCCTCTTTTGTGGTCCTCCATGGGTCCTCGCAGCCATCCCCGTCTTCGTCCTCATAGCCACAGCCGCCTTTCTGTGTATGCTCGGCTCCATTGGCTCCTGATGTCCGCCTGGCGCCATTGCCTCCGACTAGCGCAACTGCCGCCACCTTGGCCGGCCCGCATGGAGGCCATGACCCTATGGGATGGCATCGAGTTGAGCATTCACCACCATGTCCTCGGAAGGCAGCAGCTCTGTCACAAGTCACAACCATTGGCCGGCTGCCCATCCCGATGCTGCTAGGATACTCCACTAGACCACAATAGGAGACCATCTCGAGGATGCGGGCTTGTGCACTGCAAGGAGCCCGTGTAGCTCCGGGAGATTTAATCTTGGAGATGGTGTAGGGAATTGAGTTTAGCACATCACCATGAACTCGATACGATATATATATATGGGGTAGTTCATTGTCAATTCAGTGTTTGTTTTAGTTAGAATTCTTCTAAAATGGGATGTTTT
Organism: Oryza officinalis; assembly: GCA_008326285.1. Lineage (NCBI taxonomy): Eukaryota > Viridiplantae > Streptophyta > Magnoliopsida > Poales > Poaceae > Oryza > Oryza officinalis. The sequence goes on along the minus strand of BDMV01000006.1, from coordinate 12,866,427 downwards.
GTTGGTTTTATTTGAATTTGTCTTCGATACCCCAACCATTCTTAAGATAAATTGGTGATATTCAAAAGGTATCACCATGAGCCGGCTATTGTCACACTTGTACCATATAGTCATCAAGCTGATACCTAGATACCAGCCTTGTACCGAGCAATATCAAGTATGGTATCGATAGCTATTAGCTAGTACTAACTGGTACCAATGAGGTATCATGTTAGACTTGGTACCAATATGTATCAGGATTAATATCTCCTCTTCATTCCAAATAAATCAAATCATATACAAGAGTTGGTATTTTTTGAACGGAGAAAGTAGGAATTCATTGGTATCTCGTAGGTTATCAGATCGGATACCAATGTATATCATATTCTGTGAACTCCACCATATACCAATGCGTAGATATTATAGTGTTTGATTGCTATTTGCTAACACAAAGTTGAGGGAAAGTTTGAAGAGCCAAAAATATGGAAATTACACCATCTGTTTCCATCTTTAATTTCGGCAGCATATGTACTCAAAATCACAGGATCAAACAGAAAACTCTCCTGATTGATGATGCTGCAGCAGCAATTGGAGCAACATCTCGTTCCACACGTCGATGGGTCCAGGCAAGCACCAGTGCACGCAGTCGTTGTACAGCGTCACGTTCTCGTGCGCCCAGTGCCCGTACCGGCTCGGGTGCCCGTCCGGCCGGAGCACCATCGCCACCGTCGTGTCCATCAGCATCAACCTCGTCGTGCTCCGGCTCGTCATGGCCGCCGCCTCCGCCCTCTTGAATTCCTCCACCTGCACCGTGTGGAAGTCGAGGTCCAGCCCACCCATCCGCGTCGAGTTCGCCGCGTAAGGTCGCGTGCGTCGGCAGTCGCCGCCCTTGTTCCACTCCCCGCCCTCGAAGTGCGACGTCGGCGACAGCGTGCGCACGATCACCGTACCGTTGAAGCCCGCCGCGCCGCCGCCGGCGGTGAGCGCACGCAACGCGGTGCGGAGTGCCACGCGCAGGGAATACGTACGTTTGAGGTCGGCGACACCGGGGACGAGGCAGTGGTGGCAGCCGACGAGGCGGCCGACCTCGTAGAACATGGTCGCCCGGTTGAACCAGTTCGCCGTCGAGACGACGACGTAGTCGAAGCCCGCCACGCCGGTCACCCAGGCGGCGTCCGGCTCGTCGAGGTAGAGGTCCCACATCCCGCCGGCGGGGTCCGATTGGTTCGCCGTGACTAGATACGGCGACCGGAAGGCGGCGACGGTGAAGTTGTGGGACTCGTAGTGCACCGTCCTGAACTCTGGGTCCATCGTCGTCGAGACGTCTTTGGGGTACTCCACCTGCAAACAAAATCGATGATATTTTTACGCGGATTAATCCTGCAATTACTGCAAAACATCACATTTTTACGCGGATTAATCCTGTATGTCGTTTCTGCAAGAAATGTACCAAATTTTTTTGGTTACCTTGGAGAGGAGGCACATGAGCGACTGCATATGGTTCCTGGCGAGCGAGTCGCCGACGAACGCCATCGACCTTCCCCTGACGAGCTCCAAGAACGCCGCCGCGTCGAACCGCGGCAGCTCGCACCGCTCCGGCCGCCACCGCCACCGGAGGAACCCGAGGTCGGGGCGGCCGTACTTCATGCAGTTCTGGTGCTCCTGGATCTCCCCGCAGGTCGCGTTCGTGTAGTATGGCGCCGCGCCGTCGTCGCCGCCGTCGGCGGTGGCGGGCACCCACTCGCCGCGGAAGATGTCGCAGTCCCTCGGCACCCGGACGACGACGGTGGAGGTCGGCGGCGCGCTCCTGGAAGGAGACTCCGCGGACGGCAGCGTCGCGACGGTGGGTTCGTACCTTCGTAGGAAAGAAGGGCGGCGCGCCGACGCCGTGAGTAGCACGACGGCGACGGCGAGCGCCGCCGTGAGCGACAAGGCGGCGCGGCTAGCGAACGGAAGCATCTTCATAGGCAAACGCGAACTACTAGCAACGTGGTACAGATTACGGAAGCATCCAATCCAGGCAGCTTAAAGCTAGCAGCAGCAGCTAGCAATGGCGTCTCCGTCAGCGTGGCGACATGAGCGAGCGAGTGAAGCTAGAGCTTCAGAGCTAGCTGACTTTAGTAAAAGCTGGAGTAGAGATGGAGCAGGTCATGTCGTCCAGTCGTTGCCTTGACTCTTGTCGCGTGGTGGCTATTATTCCTGGGGGCAGTTGGGTGCATGTGGGTGTACTGGCCGTGTGGCGCGCGACACAAGTGTCACTAAGCTTTTACGGTTAAATGTGAGAGCGGAAATAGCTCGAAGCCACGATTAGATTGATCGTCCAGTATGAGTATTACAGTAGGACTATCAATACACATTTGTGTTAGATATAAATATAGCACAATCATAATTTAGTTATATTTTAACTTATTTTTAACTATAATATAATTTTGTATGCACCTTTTAAAAAATCTCACGGTAACACACCTTTTTTATAAACAATGACTATTATGGGTCGCAGGACTGAGTCCTCTTGTCCGTACGTTGTCCGTACGTGTGCTATGATTTTTTTTCTTGTTTGCACGAATATTGAAACAAATCTAATGATTTAAAATTATGTGGAAGTTATGTACAAATTACATTGTACTTATATTGTAAGTTATAATATAATTAAACGATAACTTTATTATATTTAGATTTGACAATTTTTTGGGAGAAAATTTATAGACACATGTATAGCAAAGTCGTTAGAGTATATATAGGTTCTCATGGTTTATCTTTTCGCTTACAAATTTTGAAACTTAATTTGGTACTTTATCGTATTATTTTACAAGGTAAGAAAACACATATAAAAGTTTTACCCACAAATTATTTTTTTCGCTTATATCATAGATAGGCAAAACGATGGAAGTGATAGTCACTGCTCCTATCATATACCCTATTGGCCACGTTCGTTTGCAGCATAATGAGAAAGAAATCTCTCGTTCTCCCACGTGCGTGTTTTCCGACGGCTAAACAGTAGGTTTTTTTTAAAAAGAATTTATATGAAAGTTACTTTAAATAATTATATCAATACTCAATTAATAATACGCTAATTGCTCATCTCATTTTACATATCTTCTTGATCTTCTCCTTTTTCTCTCCTCTCAAACACACCCTTATGGAGTTTCTAGCGGACATACTCTCCCAAAATCTCTAGCTTTCTACACAATCTAGCTGATGATTATGAGAATTCATAATTATTTATTGAATGTATAAAATGAAATACTCCATCCATTCCAAAACATAAGCCTTTCTAAGTTCTTTAGAAAAAAACTAGGGTAAAGAAAAAGATCACTTTAGTGGTTAAATTTTGAATTTTAAATTTCTTAGGTTCTCTTCCCAAGATTCTCATTGGCTGAAAAAATATAGATTTCCGTGCATTGGAATCCGTATCCCATAAATGTTTATATTGTGATATAAAATTTGAATCATAGATATTTATATTTTGAAACGAATGGAGTAAAAGCTAGAAGCTAAAATCCTAGCTTGTAGAGATTCTTATTGGTTGGTTACTCATCGCCATATATTTATTATATCAACTCAAGTAATTTATGCAAATATGCGAAGTGAGCGTAGCTCAACGCGTTAGGTTTTTTGTGGTAGAACCAGCCCATCTGGGTTTAAGTCCTAGATTTGACACGAGTGTTCGTATTTACGGCTAATTATTTTTTCAGCGATAGACGACATATCTGTTAGACAACGAGATATTCATGGTGACTTCATCAATATCAAAATTTATTGGCCTAGTCTTTCGAATGTTCATATGGATAAAGTGTACATGTGTGTTTATAAAGATTAGTGTACGCGTATTGTGAACTTGTAATGTATTTCTAAATTTTTTTTTATGCAAATAGAATCGGAGGAGAACTAGTAGAATCGGAAGAGAATTAGTAGGGACTAGGGAGCCCAATGGAATTACGTGCAACGCAGCATACAGAGTTGGTCTAACAAAAAGTGCTCACTTTACGGTGTATATACGTGTACCTTTCACATGCATGGAACTTAACTTAAATAGTTATAGAACTTTTTGGAGAAAAGATTGATGGCATACTCCTCACGTTGGTACCTTTGTAAACGGAGGGAGAAGATACATCATGTTGATATAAGTCCATACACGATACAGAATGTTGAATTTGATGGAGAAACAAAGAAAGATATCAAGTAGCAAATAGCACTTACACAGCATAAATAGAGTTTGTTATTTTTTTCATGCATTAGTTTTGCATGTTAGTCTAGTAATTTATACTATCATAACCATTCTTGTCAATTTTATATGAAACTTTTTCTTAACTATAGATCACATGTATACATGTATTGATGTATACGCAAATGTAGGTGAAAAAAATGTTTTCGACGTATGGGCCCTATGCAGCTATCAGTGTCTAGAGTGTGTGCTCTTGTGCTGAATGGAATGGAATGGAATGGAAGAATGAATAGATGGAAAGATGGATGATTTGCGATAATTATTTACGGAAAAAAAATAAATGAATAAACTATTTCAAAATTAAAAACTTGCTTTAAAAAGTATTATAACAAATTCATGTATAAAATGTTTTTATTAAAAAATCACACTGTTTAGGTGCTTAGAATTAGGCTCATTATCCATTGCGCTCCTTAGAAAGAACAGGGCAATTGGGCAAGTGGATGATGGAGTCAGTACCAGTCTATAGTATTTTGATAAGCTCTAGCTTTGGGGAACACAATCAATTAGAGCAAACGGTACAAATTATGGATTGAGCACAGAGGCGAAGAAAATGCACATGATGCAAAAGAAAAATAAATTCCCTTTGATCAAAGAAAAAACATAAGAATCTCATAGGATTTTCTTTTTATCTGTACGGGTAGGAGAACTACCTATTATATGAATAAAATAAGACAAAAAATGTTTAAATCACCACACTGGAAAGCCAACTCAAGCACTGCACCTGACAACAGATAGGCTTTGTTCAAGGTTACGCACGTTTTTTAATCTACTAAACGGTGTGTTTTTTTTTTAAAAAAAAGTTTCTATACAAAAATTGTTTAAAAAAATCAAATTAATCCATTTTTGAAAAAAAAATTAGCTAATATTTAATTAATCATGCACTAATATACCGTTTCGTTTTTCGTACTTAACTGTGTGAACACAGCCTGCCAAACAGGCCCTGTGCACCCAAAACAGCACGTATCATTATAAAGTGCATCAACATAAATAGTACAGTAAGCAGAGAAAGTAGAGGAAATAAAAAGGTATGTAAACTATATAAAAATTTAGTAATTTCTTCGTGTATATTAACCTATGATGAGTTTAGATTTATCGTAGAGCTACGAATCTGCATATGTCATATGTTCCTTGCTACATTTTGGAATGGAAAGAATTTTTAGACCATAAATACGAACGTGAAGGCTCATTTTTTTTATTATTTTAATAAATTAATAGATAACTTCTTTAAAAATAATTCTATTACTGAAATACCTAGTGTTAGGTGTTAGGTACATCTGTTATAATTTTGACTGCCCAATCTGTTCAAACGTAAATTCGATTGTTTGAATGTGTGTTAGTAGAGACTTCGTGTTATTGGGAAGAAAAATGTGCGTAACACTGGTGACTTTCGCAATCAGTATCGGAATATTAGACAATTAGTTTTTTTGTCTGATAGTATCGTATGATCGGGATCATATCAAACTGTATAAAGGAACCTTTGTAATAGGTTGTATAAATTAAAACCTATAATATTCATTTTGATATATTTAATTGATACTATATTATAAACTTAAGTAAACTTGCAAAGTAAGCATATCTTAACTGTTTAGATTTTTTTTATAAAACAAACATGATAACTTTATCAATTTCAAGATATACCGATACACTCTTCCAGATAAGCTTAGGGCTTATAGTAACGTCTGTACGCATGTGTTCGTAGAGATGACCGCATGCGTGCATTATGACTGTATGCATTTGTATGTTGTTTGTTAAAAAAAACTTATTTACATTACATTTAATCACCTTATTTTAAACTATATTTTCGTAGGATCGTAGAGTCATGATATACTATACATAATCCGGTAAAATCTTATTAGGATCGATACACTATGAAAATTACTAGGATAGTAGAGATGAGATCGATATCGTAACGGATTGGTCCGTATCAGGATACTGACAACCAGACCTGTGGCTGCTTGATCAACGAAACTGTCCCGCGCGTACAAGTTGATGGATTTTTTTAACATTTTTTATTAAAATATTTTAAAATAATTTTTCGTTTCAAAAGATTTACAAATGAAGACGCCTCATGCGTTCAAGGTGGGGCTTTTTTTTAAATCGCCCTTCTTCTAGAGATCGTTAAGAGAGCTAAATGTAAATTTTTTATTTATATTTAAATCCTTTCCATCGGTTTTAATTACTTGCTTATTCGACACTCCAAATGATTTTAAATGAAAAAAGTAATAAACTACAAAGTTGTAGTCTCATCAAGATCTACAATTTTTATATAAAGTTTATTTTCATCCGATGTCGTTTGAAATATAGATCCGAGATTTTGTTAAAATAGGTTTTAGATTTTTGTAACGAATATTTAGACAATCTTAAATAAAAAAAAGTTGTAGATCTCCTCAAGCTCTATAATTTTGATATAAAAGTTTGATTTCATTCAAATTTATATGATATATTTTAAAATTACAAAATTATAGTGTTAACAAGCTACACTGGAAAATTTACATGTAAGCCCCTTAACGCCTAGATTTGAAACAAATTTTTTTTAAAAATATTTTAATAAAAATGTACAAAATTAAAAAAAATCCAAATTGACGTCCCCTGCGCACATCGAATTTTTAGCATTTTTAATTTTTATTTTTTAAAGATTTGCAAAAATAATTTTAGGTTTAAAAATATTACAAATCTAATCTCCAATAGCCCTCTGGGAGGGCGAGATTTAAAAATCGCCCTCCGGGAGGGCGATTTTGCTGACGTGGCAGACGGCCGTTAGGCGCCGTCTGTCGCGTCGCGTCCTTTTTGCGAATAAGTCCCTTGCCGCCCTCAGCAAGGACGATTTTTCCCTCGCCTGTTAGAGGGCGGCCGCCCTGGCAATTTTGTAGGCGGCCCCCTTGCCGCCTTTGCAGAGGGCGATTTTTGCCAAATCTCGCCCTCTGCAAGGGCGATTTTTGGCCACCGCCCTATATAATCCTAGTTCACTGAGGGCCTCGTCATTTGCAACGCTCGTGAATCCAGAAAAAAAACAGAGAGAGGGGTGAGGAAGAAGAAGGAGAGCGGCGAAGCCCTGTCGGTGTGCATACTCGATTCCAGGTAAATACAATATCCCGCTATATGTTTGTGTTATTTATTTTGTGTAGAATATTAGGAAAAAAGAATTTTTTTTAATATTTGAATAGTTGTTTAGTAGTCAGATCTAGATTTATAAATTAGGGCATGATTTAATTTAGGGAGTTTGACCTAGGACGAACCGATTTAGATAAACCTAAGTAGAATATATTCTGATCTATGTCTATATTATTTAAATAGATGTGTAGCACTAAAATCTGGATTTAAAAATTAGGGCATGATTTATTTTAGCCAATTTGATCTAGGACAAACCGATTTAGATGAACATATGTAGAATATATCTTTATCTATGTATACATTTCTTTGTGTAGAATTTTGTTTAATATTTGAATAGATGTGTAGCACTTAGCTCTTGATTTATAAATTACGACATGATTTATTTGAGGTAATTTGACCGATGTGGATGAACATATGTAGAAAATAAGTACGATTGACGGTAGATCTAGATGAACAAACCAATTCGGTATATTTTAAGATGTAGAACAGAGAACATATTGTTATAGAATTTAACTTAGCCACAAATTGATCTAGGCAACATATTCGTAGTATGAAATAAACTCAGTTTGAATCTGTTTATCTGGCACAATGGCAAGTAAGGTCATATTTCAGATAGTTCACGGTGAAGACAACGTTAGATATGGTCGAGATTGTGTTGATTTGTCAGAATTTAGTATGAAATCGAAGGGCATCGATAGGCCAGCCGATAAAACATTTGAGTCAGTCTATAGTTGGTTACTACGTGGATTTAAAGTGGATATAAGAGTAAACACAATGTCCCTATCCGTTGTAGTCAATCGTGCAACAGAAGGATATTATTGGGAACTAATGCCTATAGATAACACTGAGTCCTGGAGACGTTATGTGGAGATGGCCTTTGAAAGGTCCTGGCCCCTTGTTATTTTTGTGGCATTGCATGAAATCGATAATAGTGTTACAGTGCAAACAGAGGATGGTCAAGGTCCTAGGAATGCTATGGAGAATGTTGGACCATCGATGCGAACTGGGGGTAATGAAGCAAGGTTGGAGGAGGCAATAGGCGTGGCGGACGAGGGGGAGAGAATCGAAGCAATTGTTGAGGAAATGGAGAGGGAAGATTCTGAAAATGAGCAGGCGGAGGACGATGAATCATCGGACGAGGAAGAAGATGTAATGCCCGTTGATTGGACAAAAGCTGATTTCTCTCAACTTGTTATCTCAGAGGGACATCAAGCATCCTTTGAATACAAGGATAACGAGATAATCCAGGGTGCCAGGTATGCTCATAAGGAAGACATGAAAGAGGCGATGAAGCATTGGGCGGTCTCCTTACATAGAGAGTTTAGGGTGGTGAAGTCTACCAACTATGTGTATGATGTGAAGTGCACGAAGGATGATTGTCTGTGGCGTGTTCATGCATACAAGGGAAAATGGAATGACTATTGGAAAGTGAGCATTGTTGGTGAGCACACATGTTGGTTGCCAGGGGTTGATAAGTATCACCGCAACAACACCTCAGCTTTTGTTGCCAGTGAGATGTACAGCGATGTTGTTTGTAACACGGACTTTGAACCGGGCTCCATTATTAGGCACATCGAAAATAAATTCAAGTATACTATAAGCTACTACAAGGCTTGGAGGGCGAAACAAAAGATTTTGGAGATGAGGTATGGCACATTTGAAGCATCGTATGATAATGTGCCTCGTCTGTTAGGAATCATTGCTCAGAGAAACCCCAATACCTATTATGACATTCAGACCTTTCCGTCGTCTAATGACCCAAGCTAGAGCTTGATGCAAAGAGCATTTTTCTTGCTGGGTGCTTGCATCAACACATTTGTGCACTGTCGCCCTGTGTTGTGCATAGATGGAACCTTTCTGACAGGCAAATACAGAGGTCAGATACTGACGGCGATTGGAGCCGATGGTAACAACGAGGTGTTACCTATGGCGTTTGCATTTGTTGAGAGTGAGAACACCGAAAGCTAGTATTGGTTCTTGGAGAGAGTTCGCTGCCAAGTCATGCGTATGAGGCCCAATGTTTGCCTCATTCATGATCGTCATGCGGGCATGTTGAAGGCAATTGACTAACTGCAGAATGGTTGGCCGGAGAGGGGACTTCCAGCTAGGTGGCATGATGTTCGGAGTAGGTGGTGCATGCGTCATATGAGAGCCAATTTCTACAAGCAATTCAAGAACAAGCACCTGATGGATCTCTTTAAGAGGCTATGTGGTTAGAATGAAGAAAAAAAATTCAATGAGTTGTGGAGGAGGTTGGATGAGCTGACAACAAAGCAAACCGACGAGCAATCTCGTCGGCCATAGGATGACGATCCTCCAGTACCTCTTGGTCCACTACATGATGACCCGCCAACAATGAGAAGAAGGTCTGCATCATCAATACATAATTTCTCGCAGTGGATAGAGAATGAACCGAAAGAAAAGTGGTCTCTGTTGTATGACACTGACGGGTCTCGATATGGTATAATGACAATCAACCTGGCCGAGGTGTACAACTGGGTGATGCGAGGAGTGCGAGGACTCCCACTGGCCGGTATTGTGGAATTTATCCTTCATGGCACTCAGGCATACTTCAGGGACAGATACAAGAAAATTGTCCCTTCGATGACTGATAACAACATTGTATTTGGGAATGTGGTGACGAAGTATATGCAAGACAAAATAGCAAAGGCTATTAAGCATAGAGTTATTCCCCAAGGTACCCAAGTTCATAGGTACGAGATCATGTGTGTCGACAGGAGAAGGCGCGGAATCAACCGCGTTCAAGCTGTGCAGGAATGTGTGCTTCATGCGGAGGGCGGTTGCAGTTGTAGTTGCATGAAGCCCAAGCTTAAACATCTGCCTTGCTCACACATACTTGCAGCAGCTGAGGATTGCGGCATACTTCCCGATAGCTACGTGTCACCCTACTACAGGAAAGAAGCAATATTTCATACATAGAAGGAATAGATATATGGGTTCGGGATATCTGGATCTTACACAACTCTGAGGCCACAAGTGTTCTATATTCTAGATCCGTCGAAGTTAAGGCTGAAAAAGGGACGGCGTCAGTCGAGACGCATCAGAAATGACATGGACGAGTCGGAGGTAGGGGGAGGACTCTACAGTGCAGCAAATGCGATGAGCGCGGGCATACTTACAAGAAATGCCCGAAGAATTCGCAATCTCCAACCGTCATAGGTTCGAGTCTATCTGGACAGGCAACTGATGGCCGCCATCCATCGGGAAAAGGAACAACAACGAGGCGACCACGTCCTAGGCGTTCTCGTGCGGCGACTACGTCGTTGGCTGGCGATGCAATGACTTGATTATTCCTGTCAGCCTTTTAGTCTAGCGGTGATCCAATTGATGTAATATTTATAATGTTGTTGTCATTTGTCATGTGTGTAATATTTATTCTTGTGAGACATGAACTATTGTAATGTTGTGGTCATTTGTGTAATATATCTTTAGCGTTATGAATTACCATTTTAATGAACAATTTGTGTAATGTTTTTTTCGTTATCAATTGCTTATTTCTAATCACTCTTATGTATGCAGGTATGGCGGATGATACACCAGCTCTCCTCAGTAGGGGACTGGATAGGAGCCACCGTTCGTACTTGTCGGTGGTGTAGGGTGCGCAGCTTACCACCTTTCGTCCACGCCCATCGCGCGAGTTGCTGCGTGCCGATCCGCGACACGTTCCGTGGTATGATCAAACTTAATTACTTGATGGCATTTTTTGGCTTCACTGCACATATGTGGTACTAATGTTCAACTTGACGGTATGCAGGTTGCGTGAGGCAGGCCTGATAGCGATATGCAGGCTTGTTGAGGCGCGGGCGGACGAGAACGACCCGACCAAGTGCTGGGATGCGGACCGGTCGCTGCTGGCTGCTTGGTAGATCGGTGGCGGTCGGAGACGCACACCTTCCATCTCCCCCGTGGGGAGATGGCACCGACGGTGCAGGACGTTACATGCCTGCTAGGGCTTCCACTAGCCGGGGAGGCTGTCGGCCCAGTGGATGGTGGGGGTGGCTGGAGGGACGATATCACGGAGCGATTCGCTCCCGTGATGAGGCTACCTGGGATCCCGGCTGTTGCTCCCCTAAACACGTACACCACCGCCGAGCCTACGAAGGCTTGGCTGTTGCAGTTCACAGTAGGTTAACTTTTACACTTTGTTACTTTCCTAGAAATCTTACAAGTTTTAACATCATTTGCTTTTTGTTGTAGACCGATAAGCTCCACCCCGACGCCAACGAGTACTCGCTGAGACACTCCTTAGAGGTGTACCTACTGTGGATGTTCGGTTGGGTGATGTTTACCAGCACCACCGGCCATGCAGTAGAAAGGGGCCTGATCCACTACGCCCAGGCGATCGCGGATACAGAGCTAGGGGGCGTGCCGCAGTGGAGCTGGGGTTCGGCAGTCCTCACAGCCACGTACCGTGCGCTGTGCGAGGCCTGCTGCAAGACGGATCCTGGAGCGATATTCGCGGGCTGCCCTCTCCTTTTCAGCTCTGGGCAGCTGAGTGGTTCGCGATCGGCCGACTGATCGTCGACACCGCTCCGTACGGTTCAGGACCCGCAGCCGACGACCCAGCCGACGGGCCGACGATGGGCAGGTACTGGTGCCGCCGCAATGTAAATACAAATTGTTTTCATTTCAAATTTCAGATTATGTGCGACTGATGTTCTCACCAGTTGGTTCTCTGTGTGTCGCAGCGCCGTTACGCCCACGTCCACGGAGCTACTCGGTGTTCGTCTTCGAGTTCGACTGTCTGCAACCTTCAGACGTCGTCTGGGAGCCCTACACGCAGCAGGTGGTCGTCGGGAGAGCACCTCTAGGTCTGTCTTCCTTGTGCATGCGTGACGCGCCGTACTGGTTGACGGTGGTGCCGTTGGTGTTCGACATATACGTCGAGCCTCACTGCCCTTATCGTGTTATGAGGCAGTTCGGACTGAGGCAGGGGTTTCCAGTGAACGTACCGATACCCGTCCCCCCCAGGACCACCAGTGAGTACTTCTCTTTCAACTTTACTATTATTATGTCGACTACTTTTGAACGTTCGATGACCATTATGTTCTTTGCAGGTTGACTCGACGGGAACAGCATGCAGGGACACTGTGGGTACCTCGAATCAACCCGTACGTGGAGGACTGGTTGGTAGCCACCGAGGAGGTGATTGCCGAGATCCACCCACACTCCGAGGAGAACTACACTGCTTACCTTCGGTGGTACTTGCTGCGCACACGTGCCCGCGTGACCTTCACCCTGGCCGCTCCACAGCTACACCAGGCAGGCGTCAGGGACACCTATCCCGTGCACCGTGACCAGGAGTACTTCATGGGGGTACGTCCATGTTTCTCGGACTTCTTACTTTCGTACTACGCAGTTGGTATATATGAGAGTGACAAACCTAATTAATAATGATTCCCGCAGGCTGATGCTGCACGCGCCATGAATGCCGACATCAACGCAGTGATGCTGAGGTTGGACGCTGCACTGCACCTGAACGACGTTGAGCAGAGGTTGACGTTCGAGCGGATGCAGACGAAGATGCGTTCGATCTTGTGTGTCTTATCTTGTCGTTCGGCCGTGGACGCGGTACCTCCGCCGGCAGCTGCAGTTCCACGTCCACACGACATGACACCAGGATCGACATCGCACGGTGCTGGTGTGTCCACAGGTTAGTTCCGTACCTTCTCACTATGCGAAACCTTCGCCATGTTATTACAAATTGAATGTCTAGTAGGTCCGATGCTGCCGACAGGATACTCTGCTGGAGCGAGTGGATCGTCGATCCCTCGGCCGTTCGCAACTCGGTCCAGCACGTCGGCCTTTGTTCGAGCGAGCGGTTCGTCCATCCCTCCTCCCTTCAGTCAGCCGCGAGGTGAGCAAGTGTCTTTCGATGAGTACTACAAACGTACTAGTTGTCATGAATGTTGCTTAACTTTTGACATCTGCAGAAGGATACTACTCGGCGGGGATTTTCTGTTCGGGCGCATCATCGTCGCAGGCGGGCGGGTCCGCTGCCGGCGGGCGGGTCCGGTGTGGGCGACGACTTCGACGACCTGGAGGACCTAGAGCAAGACGTTCTCGGCTCCTCTCAGCTTGGTGGAGCACCACCACCACAGAGCCAGGAGCAGCCACAGGAGACGCCCGCACCAGATGTCCGCGCTGGCCGTGCCGTGCCCGCTGACAGGCTGACGTACTCTCAGGGGCACATTAGGACGCAGACTAGGAGGGGTAGGGGTAAGAGGCCTCGGCAGTAGAATATGAGTGCTACATGTTTGTAATATTTACACTTAGTAACTTTGTGTTACCTATTTGTATATAACTCTATTCGGTCGTCGGACTCATATGTCATGAAAACCTTTCATGTCATTCGCTACATCTACTCAACGAAACAACGAAAAACTTTCGGCGCGTGACAAAGGTCTACGATTGGTCGCGATCAGTTTTTGGCCCGTGATAAACGTTTACGATACGTCGCTATCATCTTTCGGTGCGTGAAGGCATCCTGACTCAGCTTTTGCCGATACTTTGTTCGACAGAATCATTCAATTTGCGCTGCCCCGTGAACGTGTTGTCAAATCCACGCAATAAGTGAACTCACGTTAGATGGATATGTGCCTCTGCTTCCTCCACTATATATTATGTAGGTCCGAATACGCGCTCTTCATATCTTTCTTCTATTTCGTACACCTCTAAGTAGAATGGATCATCCATTTGCTGAGCGTCTCGACTGGCGACTCCATCCTTTGGGCGGTTTGATTCCACCATGGTGTGACCATCTGTTGTGCCATTGTGGGGATGCCTGTATACTTAAGTCGTCCCTCAACTCAGAAACTCGGGGGAGGCAATTCTTCCAATGTGCCAACATGGATCGGGTATGACTTATGTGCTCCAATTTCTAGTACCAATTCTGAATACGCAAAACGCTAACTTGATCGTACATCATGGTAACATTTTACGTAGGCATATCGTTGGGTGTGCAACTTCGTTGAGTGGATAGATACGAAGATCCCACGAACCGATGGAACACGTTCCTACCCACTTAGTGAAACAAGGCCGGCCTACCTTCAGCGGAAGGTTGAGTACCAACGTCGAGTTGCTGTGGAAGCTTTGGATTGTCCTCTGGATCAGCTCGCACTACCCACATGGCGGGAACGTCCAGAATGCCATTGTGGTCTCCGTTGCCAGGTGGTAAGGTCCATTAGACAAGCAACTCGAGGACAAAGATGCTTCATGTGTCCTGAGATTGTGGACGATAATTTTGTCGTGAGTATCATTTTTTCCTAGTCAAGCTAATCACTTCTTTCATTTTCTAACCCCTAACATCATAAATGTACAACCAGGAGGATGTACGTCAGTGTCGATTCGAAGAGTGGATCGATACGGTTAGACCTGCTTCGATCGGTCCGACGGTAACGCAACCTGAGTCGACCGAACAATTTATTCAGGCATGGATGGAGTACGAACGTCGGACTGAAATCGCAAGCTTAGATTGGAGGAACAACCCACTAGGTTTCCCTAAATGGTCGGAACGTCCCAGGTGCGATTGTAGGGATCGTTGCAAGATGGCTACCTCCTTTGAACCACGAACATATGGCATGAGATATTTCATTTGCCCCAACTTAGACAATGCCTTTGTTGTACGTCTTTCATTTTATCAATCCCGTTAACGTCTTCATTGTATTGTCACTCTAACTGACAACATGTGTTTCTTTAGCAGAGCATTCAAAGGAGGTGCGGATTCACTATGTGGATCGACAATGTCATTCCCCAATATAACGACCTAAAAGTAACTAAATGCGAAACACAAACGGAGTACAATGGCGAGAAGGAAAGGGAAAATAGAAGACACGCTTAACGTCGTCGAAGGGTTCCGTAGGAAAGCCGAGGATCGACTCGTTGAGTCCGATTAATTTGTATCATGTATGCATGGGATAGGTTCCACGGTTTAATTACGTGCATTATTCTTACGAAACATATGCCATGTATTGTATCATTCATATATGTTGAGTTATGCAACAATGTGGCACACAGTTGCTGAACCATTAGAATAATACTTAACTCTAAGTGATAAAACTATTGTTGCCCAAATTAGAATAATACTTAACTCAGACAAAACATGTTAAATATTGTACATGTTATCCTCTACTTTATTTATAAATGACATGGCCAAACTTCCTTTAGATTGGGAACAATACATATTATGGAGAAATTATTGAAAAAAAAGCAATCCGTATATGCCACCTTTAAAGATTTTAATTGGTTAGCATAATATAATATCTAATAAATACAAAATCAAATAGTAGATATTCTGTTACGAAAAGAGAGAAAACATTCTTTAGTAGATATTTTGTGATTTAGGGTTTAATATGGGCCCAGCAGGCGGAAAAAATCGCTCTCTGCAAGGGCGGCAAGGGGCCGCCTGCAAAATTGCCAGGACCCCTACGGGGAAAAATCGTCCTTGCCGAAGGCGGCAAGGGACTTATTCGCAAAAAAGCCATGACGCGGCAGACGGCGCCCAACAGCCGTCTGCCGCGTCAGCAAAATCGTCCTCTGGAGGACGATTTTTAAATCTCGCCCTTCCGAAGGACAATTGGAGATTAGATTTGCAATATTTTCAAACCTAAAATTATTTTTACAAATCTTTAAAAAACAAAAATTAAAAATGCTAAAAATTCCGCGCGCGTCCGCCCACGGGAAGTTGGGAACGGCCCGAAGTAGATGCGTGGCTGGGCTGACTGGCGCCTATCTGGGGAGAAAAACGTGGCCGCGCGCTCCACGTTTCTGACTAAGCCATTCGCCCATCCGCCCATCCGCCCAGCCCAGTGGGTTAGTCATTAGTGGGCCTTATGGGGGTTGACGATGTCAGTCAAACTTTGTTGGCGAGGATTATTGGAAACAAAACAAAAAAAAATGCCCCAAAGCCACTCCTGACTCAAGACTGTTTTTTCTTTTGTCACAGGAAAAAAAATGGCATGATATGCTCGCTCGTACTTGACATGGGGATTGTGTTTGCTTTTCCTGTTGGTTCGCAGTCAGTACAGCTCTTGGTGTGCTTCGAATCATTGCGGTTTTGCGTGGAGTTGGCGGTGGAGGTGGCTCTGATTCCGCTTTACATGACACATCGATGCCATCTCCATATATCCATCAATCCATGGCCCTCCTGCACAGCAAACCGCACGCGCGCGGCCGGCATCCTCATCTGCCGTGCCGCCCCGTTTTGGCGTTTTTCCTTTGCGTTCTGAGCGTTTTCTTCGCGCTCCCCGTGCCTCGCCATCTGCTCACAACTAATGGCTATGGCTCTCGATTCAAAAAAGGTTTTATCGATTGCTCAGATTGATTCTGTTCCCCAAAGCTTAGCCTTATCAAAATCGGCTCGTACTGACACCGTCATCCACTTGCCCTTCACGTGAACGATCTGGAGTATTCATCCATCTGTACACGCTGATCGCTAATTAAACAGGGACCAAAGTGAGCACTTTTTACCTTAAACCCCAGTACTAACACCGCCGTCACATGGCGCCCAACCGGCCATCGCCTCCAAGCCCCGAATAATACCCGATCACGCGCCCCTGCTGTTCTTTACAAATTTTACCCCATCTCTCATTAGCACATTTTTTAAACTATTAACGATATGTTTTGTGTGAAAACTTTCTATATAAAACTTGCTAAGAAGACTTTTGAATGAAGAAAGTATCAAATAAATCTATTATTTAAATTTAAAATAATTAAAACTAAATTAACCATGGCTAATGACTTTCTCATAATAATTTCTAATTTTTTCTTCAACTTAAAATTTCAACTTTCTCGTTTTTTGTTAGCATATTTTTCAAACTATTAAATGGTGTGTTTTTGCAAAAAAAATTTATATAAATATTGTTTTAAAAATTCAAATAAATTTATTTTTTAAGTTTATAATAATATTTGATTAATTATGTGCTCGTTGGTGTGCATTGAAAATCTCTTTTTTCAACTTGAGAGAAAAAAGAACTCAGCCTAAACCTAATCTTCCTCCGCTGGATTCTCGAATGCGGTCAAAGTGCAACGACGACGTGACCGCCAGCTCGCTCGGCCAGTCGCTTTTACCCGAGGTCAGATATAGCTGCAGCTCGATCGAACTCCACCGTCTCACCTGCGACGCAGTCGCCATTGCTGCTGCTGCTTGGTTGCTTCTGTAGTCTGTACTACGTTGCCAATGAAGAAGAAGCTTCAGGTCGTTAGGCCCGGAGCGGCGTGGTCGCTCCCGTCGCTCGCCGTCGTCGCCGTCGTCGTCCTCCTCCTCCTCACGGCGGGACGTCCTTCTTTCCTCGAAAGATACGAGCCCAGCAGCATCAGCGTCGCATCGATGCCGTCCGGTTATTCTTCGGAGAGCGCGCGGCACGCCGTCGTGGTGGCACGGGTGCCGAGGGAGTGCGACATCTTCCGCGGCGAGTGGGTGCCGGATGACGACGGCGACGACGGCGCGGCGCCGTACTACACGAACGCGAGCTGCCCGTTGATCCAGGAGCACCAGAACTGCATGAAGTACGGCCGCCCGGACCTCGGGTTCCTGCGGTGGCAGTGGCGGCCGGAGCGCTGCGAGCTGCCGCGGTTCGACGCGGCGGCGTTCTTGGAGCTCGTCAGGGGCAGGTCGCTGGCGTTCGTCGGCGACTCGCTCGCCAGAAACCATATGCAGTCTCTCATGTGTCTACTCTCCAAGGTAACGAAAACATTTGGTGTTACATTCCTTACATAAAATTTCAGGATTAATCCGCGATATATTTGTGATTTTTTTGCACAAAGTACAAGAATAATCCGCGTAAAGAAGGTGATCTTTTGTACAAAGTACAGTATGAATCCGCGTAGAAATTGTGATCTTTTGTACAAAGTACAGGATTAATCGCCACAAAAATGTCTTTCTTTTTTTTTTCAAGGTGGAGTACCCCAAGGACGTGTCGAAGACGACGGATCCGGGGTTCAGGACGATGCACTACGAGTCCCACAACTTCACCATCGCCGTCTTCTGGTCGCCGTACCTCGTCACGGCGAACCAGTCGGACCCCGCCGGCGGGCTGTGGGACCTCTACCTCGACGAACCGGACGCCGCCTGGCTGGCCGCCGTGGCGGGCTTCGACTACGCCATCGTCTCCGCGGCGAACTGGTTCACCCGCCCCTCCATGTTCCACGAGGCCGGCCGCCTCGTCGGCTGCCACTACTGCCTCGTCCCTGGCGTCCCCGACCTCACGCTCCGCTACTCCCTGCGCGTGGCGTTCCGCACCGCGCTGCGCGCGCTCACTGCCGCTGCCGGCGGCTTCGACGGCACAGCGATCGTGCGCACGCTGTCGCCGACGTCGCACTTCGAGGGCGGGGAGTGGAACAGGGGCGGCGACTGCCGGCGCACGCGGCCGCAAGCGGCGAGCGAGGCGCGGATGGCCGGGCTGGACCTCGACTTCCACACGGCGCAGGTGGAGGAGTTCAGGATGGCCGAGGCGGCGGCCACGGCGAGCGGGGGCGCGGCGAGGCTGCTGCTGATGGACACGACGGCGGCGATGGTGCTCCGGCCGGACGGGCACCCGAGCCGGTACGGGCACTGGGCGCACGAGAACGTGACGCTGTACAACGACTGCGTGCACTGGTGCTTGCCTGGACCCATCGATGTGTGGAACGAGATGCTGCTCCAGATGCTGCTGCTTCATCAATCAGGAGCTCTTTCTGCTTGATCTTGTTCTTGACTGCTTGTTGCTGAGATTAAACAGTTGAAACCGATGACGATAGGTTCAATTATTCACCATTTCTTAGACTATCTCTCTATCATTTCTATATACTTAGAAGTGTACATTGTGTAGAATTCCACTCTGGCCACTGCTGTGCCTAATGACGTATCCACAATTGCAGTTTGCAAGCTTTAACAATCGAGTAATTAGCCAATCAGCTCAGCTTCATACGGCCGCCGGACTGGATAGGTAAGGTTCACGCCGATGATAACACTTTGGTTTTATCACAAGTGGATCAAGTTGGGATATGTGCGCAACCCGGGAAGTGGGTTTCTTGTGTCATCGTCATTTCTATGCATACGACTTTTATGGGGGAAACTGTTTTTTAAACCCTGGAACGGATGTCCCTTTGTTTATATAAAAATCATTTAAATAGTTAAAAAAATCGACAACATTCATATAAGTATATATATACCGCTCCATAGAATTTTAGATCCAAACTCAACTCATACATTGAGATATAAAAAAGATAAATTTAGATATGAATAGTAATGATACTATTCATACCTGGATTTATCATTTTTCTTTCTCAATATGTACATTAAATTTGAACTTAATTTTTGATGGAGTGCTAGATGTCACTATATTCTACATTATCAATTTTTTGTATAACTAATTACATTGAATTTGAAAGAAAAGATACAGGAGGTGATATACTCTCGAGAGATTAGATTCTACTCATGCTTTATGGTTATGAAGAGTTCTAAGAAAATTAGACGACACACATTATTATTATATTACGCCCTCTGGACATTAATATTTTACATTTAGGAGATTATGTTAAACTTTTCAAACTTGACCATCAATTTTTATAAAAATAAATTTAAATAAAATATTATAATTAAGTTTATGACATTTTGATAGTACTTTTCGAGATAAATCTATGTATGACATCTTCTTTAACTAAGTATTTGAGAAATCATCGATGCTCAAAATTTCAATTTTATTTATCAAATACTATCCTAAATATCAATTATCTATGACTGCAGAAAATATCTCTCTCCATGAAACATAAAAGAGCAAATTCGTCCTACATACGCATATACGAGGATAGCAAAATAACAAGTTTAACTACGAAGGAGGATGCGCTTTTTTTTGCCTGATCTGTTATTTTTATCCCTCTACGTGTAAATTAAATTTGCCTTTTTGTATTTATGGAGGGACATGAGACACAACAAGCATTATTGTCATAAGGTTTTCAAAATTTGTTCGAACTATCTAGAACGTTTGCAAAAACGAGCACGCAAGTTTTTCAGAGTTTTTTTTAACTTGAAATCATTTAACGCATGAAGGTTTAAAACATTTTTCTTGCAAATGGCCTCCCCCTAACCGAACTGGATAGCTACGGAGCACGCCGATGATAACATTTGGGTTTCATGGCAAGTGGATAAAGTGGGATATGATGCACAATTCGCTTCCCAGTCACCTTCCAAACACTCTGTATATTCATGACCAATGAGCAATTGCATGTGCAGTGCTGGGCAAGGAGCTGAGAACTAACTACAACACACAAATATATATACACCTGAATGGACTCTACTATTGCAGGTGTTTCACACTCAATTCTCGGATAGGTATAGGTTCTTAGTTTCCTCCTAGTGCCAATGGCGTCTCTTAATAATCTCTGCAATTTTCGTGTCAAGAAGCAGTACTACAACCCCAGGTGCTTGATCCCCACCGTCTCTCTCCTCCTACTCGTCGTCATCCTCGCCATCTCTAACACATACTTCCCCTTCCCGGTGACTGAGTCGCGAACACTGTCCACCTGGCTGTCTTACTCTTCCTTCTCCTCCCCCGGTGGCCGGAAGGCCGACGGCGAGGCATGCGACATATTTAGGGGAGAGTGGGTTTCGGATCCTGATGCACCTTACTACACCAACGACACCTGCTCGGTCATCCACGAGCACTACGACTGTATGAAGTACGGCAAGCCGGACCTCGGGTTCGTGCAGTGGCGGTGGCGGCCCGATGGCTGCGACCTCCCTCGCCTCGACCCGGCGCGCTTCCTCTCCGCCATGAGGGGCAAGACCTTGGCCTTCATTGGGGACTCCCTCGCCAGGAACCACATGAACTCCCTCATCTGCCTACTGACCAGGGTAAAAAGTAAAAAAAGGTGTCGGATTTGCTACAGTAATATATTCGATCTGAACCGTTGATCGCTTGATCGGACGGTCAGAAGTGGGCCAGCAGCAATGGGTGTGATGTGTGTGTCGGCCTTGCAGGTGGCGGAGCCGACGACGAGCTGGCCGAGCAGCGAGCACACGGTGTACCACTACGGCGGAGGCGGCTACAACTTCACCATCCTCAGCTTCTGGGCACCGTTCCTGGTCAGGAACGAGCTCGTTGACGCCGACGGGCCGGCGCACACGGGCCTGTGGAACCTCTACCTCGACGAGCCCGATGCCGTGTGGGCGCCGCACGTCCCGGCGTTCGACTACGCCGTCGTGTCGGCGTCAAGCTGGTTCTACCGGCCGTCGATGCTGTACGAGGCCGGCCGGCTCGTCGGGTGCCACCACTGCCTGCTCCCCAACGTCACCGACCTCACGCTGCGGTACGCGCTCCGCATGGCCACCCGCGCCGCGCTCCGCGCCGTGGTGGGCGGCGGCGTGACCGCCGTGCTGCGGACCGTGTCGCCGTCGCAGTACGAGGGCGGGGAGTGGAACAAGGACGGCAACTGCGTCCGGACGCGTCCGTACCGGCGTGGCGAGAAGACGCTGCAGGGCGTCGAGCTCGACTTCCACACGCTGCAGGTTCTTGATTTTGTCCATTGATCTAGTGATCAATTATCTTGTTCTTTCTAGGAGCGTGTGTTCTGAGCTTCGTAGGTGGAGGAGTTCGAGGCGGCGGAGAGGGCGGCGACGGCGAGCGGTGGCGCGGTGAGGATGATGCTGATGGACACGACGGAGGCGATGATACTCCGGGCGGACGCGCACCCGAGCAGGTACAGGGGGTGGACGCGGCGCAAGGGATGGATGAAGGAGTACTTCACCATCTCCAACGACTGCGTGCACTGGTGCGTCCCCGGCGCCGTCGACGCCTGGAACGACATGCTCTCCCACATGCTGCTCGGATCGCAAAGCTAGCAAGCTAGGCAGACTGATCAAACGACGCTGTCCGGAAAAAAAAATCACTAGCGAATTCACGCTAGAATTTCAAGACGACTATCCATGGGAATTTCTAGCATGTTGTACAAGCTGAATTCAAACATTTTGATCTTGTTCCTCGCAAAAAAAAAAAGCATATTGGTCTTGTTCACCTTCAGCCATGCTCGCATGAGTCATGCGGGATAGGGTATCCTGGTTGGGGGATGCGCAATTGGTTGTATTTCATTGTCTGTATTAGTTTAGTTTGGGGAAACTGTTTTGTTTCTTTGAGAGGATGATCTCTTGTTTGTTCAAAAACCATCTAATTAGTTAAGAAAAATTCTTAAAAAAATAATAACATTTATACAACATACAAATACCACTACATAAAATTTTAGGTCCAAATTCAACTCACACTTTAAGATATATGTACTGTTCATACACTGAATTTGTCTCTCTTTTTTCATTGTGCAGGTTTAATTTAAACTCGACAGATGCCGCTATATTTTACATTGTCATTTTTTTAAAAATAATACAACTATTTGCATTGAATTTAGAAAAAAAGAGGAACATCCTTTCAAGGGATTAGAATCCGTTTTCACTTAGTTTGGATGAATTGAGCTACAATAATAGCTTAAGCGTTGGCCCCAAGATGCCATATAACCTTCATACGATGAGGTGGAGGAGATGAGTAAGAAGAGAGACTAGGAGCCAATGAAATACCCCTGGTATAAAAGAGCCTCCACACAATTGTCTTCAGGACAAAAAGAGAGAGATGAAGAATAGATTGGGTAAATAGGTATTGGAGGCAGGAGTTGGTGTATTACAGTTACTGTAAAGGTAATGTGTTATGCATGCTATTTTTTAATTGATATATTTAAAGTCGGCAACTAGCTTTCTTATTAAACTTCAGCAGGACGGGCCAGGCCACCCAGCTTACATGGAACCAAATGCACCCATTGTGATTCCATATGAATGGGCCTAAAATTGACATGAGGCCCAATATATGTTGCTAAATATTCAGAACAAACTTCGCAATCAATTGGATACTACAATATATTGCTGTTTTGTGACAAATCTGGAAGAATTAAGAATCATCTGGCTAGTTGAACTAAGTTGTTTGATTTCGACGGGCAGTCAAAGATCAGACAGAAAGGGAGAGCTGCTGCTAGGTTTAGCTCATACAGGTGGCCAGTGCCCATGGTCTCAAACAACCACACCTGTTTAGCACTTAGATTCTTTCCATTTCGCCAAGACCTGGTAATAAACAGGTGGTTATCTCAAACTACACGCGTGGAATCCACCATTACAAGTGTACGCTGAATACTAATTTATCACGTAATCAAATGAATATTCGTGACAAAAACTGCAGAAAAATTCGATGTATATACAGCGATCTCCTCCATGAACTAGCTATAGTGTAGACGTTGACCACCCAGATCGATGAAGAAGTTTCACGAGGTGATCAAGCTGCCATCCATTGCTCATTACGGCCTACGCTATGTGCTTCCCGCCGCCGCCGTCGCCGCGTGCGTTCTGGTGCTCGCCGCCGTCAGCCTACCCGGCCGCGTGCCGCTGCCGCTGCTGCTGGCGCCAGAGGTGACGAAGACGACGGATGGCGTGGGCGGCGACCGGTCTGGTTGTGACATCTTCAAGGGCGAGTGGGTGCCGGACACGGCCGGCGAGCCTCCGCCGTACACCAGCGAGAGCTGTCCGGTGATACACGGGCACTATGATTGCATGCGGTACGGACGGCCGGATCTTGGGTACGTCCGGTGGCGGTGGCGGCCGGACGGCGGGTGCGAGCTGCGGCGGTTCGACGCGGCGAGGTTCCTCGCCGCGATGAGGGGCAGGTCGGTGGCGTTCGTCGGGGACTCGCTGGCGAGGAACCAGATGCACTCGCTGGTGTGCCTCCTGTCGCGCGCCGAGCGGCCGGCGCCGTGGACGAACGGCAGCTACCTGTTCCGCTTCGAGCGGCACGGCTTCACCGTCGCGGCGTTCTGGTCGCCGTTCCTCGTCCGCGCCGTCGAGACGGACCCGGATGGCCCGACGGGGAGCGGCTCCGGCCTGTGGAGCCTCCACCTCGACGAGCCCGACGCCGGGTGGGCGGCGCACGTCGGCGCGTTCGACTACGTCGTCGTCTCCGCCGGGAGCTGGTTCTACCGGCCGTCGATGTTCTACGACCGCCGCGGCCGCCTCGTCGGGTGCAACACCTGCCTGGCGCCGAACGTCACCGACCTCACGCTCCGTTACTCCCTCCGGATGGCGTTCCGGAGCGCGCTCCAGGCGGCGACGGCGGCGTCGTCAGGCGCGCGCCGCAACGGCGGCGGCGCCACCAGGACGGTGATCGTGCGGACAATCTCGCCGTCGCACTACGAGAATGGGACGTGGAACGGGGACGGGGACTGCCTCCGGACGCGGCCGGCGCGGCGCGGCGAGTGGGAGTTGAACGCCATGGAGAAGGACATGCACCGGATACAGGTCGAGGAGTTCGCGGCGGCGGCGGCCGAGACGGCGAAGAAGAGGGGGAAAGAAGCGGCGAGGATGATGCTGATGGACGCGACGGAGGCCATGGCGCAGCGGCCGGACGCCCACCCGAGCAAGTACCGGCTGTGGCAGCCAGACAAGTTCAAGGTGTCACGCGATTGCGTGCACTGGTGCTTGCCCGGCGCCATGGACGCCTGCAACGACATGCTCTTCCACATGCTGATCGGGTGATGGGTACGCTGGACCCGTTCTTCTCATTATGGCTATTATGGCTGGTCGATGATTATTTGCGGTTTATTCCCGCCAATTTTTTTTAAAAAAATACATCAGCATTGTTTAGATAACTTGCTCTAAATTATTTGTTAGCTTTAATTCATTCCTATATGCAAGTGTCTTTACTCTGTCCAATCATCCATTTCATACTTGTTGATGGTTAGAAGATTTGCTGTTAGAAAATATCAATGCTTACTTCCAATTTAATTGTCAATAAGTTAACGATTATGCTTCGTAACAAAGGCCGAAAGGTTGATTCTTATAGTGGCCGAGGTGCATCCTTCGAAACAACTAGCGTACACCTAAACCTCACCTAAAAATAGGTTTTAGTTTCCTAAAGCATTTTCTCCCAACCAATCGGTGACCCTGTCGAGACTCGAGAGGCCTGTCGATATTCGAGAGGCACTTGGCACTTTAGATCCATAATCAAATTCAGTAATTATTCCCACATAAAACTGTTATGTTGTAAGCATGGCTAAGCTACAAATAGAGTTTTTACTGGCTGATTTTGTTCACCTAGGGTTGTCAAGAATAAACATGATACAAATAAGAAGACCATAAATATAAGAATGGCTAATAAAACAATTATGTACGCAAGCAATATAATAAAGTGATGCAATAAATTAAACTTTGCATGAACTAGGATTACATATGATAGTATGACTTGCCTTGCTCAATGAGAAAGTATTCCGACGGCTTGCCTTGCTCAATGAGAAGGTATTCCGATGGCTTGATCTGCCTTCAGAATCCTTTGAAATGACAACAACTACACAAGACACGTAAAACAAGGCTAAAATTGTATTCAAGAAGCAAGATTAGTACATAAAAAAGCACACAAAATGGATTCTTCACAATTTTTCTTAAAAAATAACAGTTTGACGGGTCAATTCGGAGTTCATAAGTGCATCTTGTGTTATGGGTATAGTATAGCCAAATGCCATTGTTCATTTCAGTTTTGTTTGACGATGTGTCAACCCATGATGTGTACTCGATTATTGTTGTAAGCCTAAGGTTAAGGTTAATTTAGTAAACGTCTTTGCTATCAGTGCTATAAAACTGCTCATCAACTTGGACCTATCAGATAATGACATAGAAATACATGATATTTTTTTAATAAAGTTCAACTAAACCATTACATTATTACGACTTTGGTTACAAGTGCTCATCCCTAACCAACATAGCATATCAACTACTACGGTTTCATGGCTATGCTGCCATCAGGGTTTACCTTACTTTTTAGGCCGGGGTTACCGCCCCCCTACGGTAAGGCAGTTACTGCATGGTAACCACCGAAAACCATGTGAATTTTATCGCCGAACATTTGAATTCGAATCTTGGTGGTTCACGATTTGGGCGCGGTTACCACGCGGTAACCGCGATATGAGGCGCGGTTTTCGCGTTGAGTTTGGTAGAAAAAAAGTAAAGCTAGAAAAATATAGAAAAAACACTTAAATGTGCGAATAAATTCATGATAATTATAAAAATATATAAGATGCTTGCAAACCTAACTTATGAATGTAAAATACAAAAATTCGGCATGACCTTTTCTATATTATGGACTTCAAAGCAATTCAATAATTCATAGCATAATAATTCAATAACATCACATTTGAAAATATAATGATGTCCACATCTAGCTGAAACAATAGAGTCCACAATATAATCGGTTTTTCCTTTTTTCTATTTTCTAAACTATTCAGTTTTGCCTTGAATTTTGATTTTATCTTAGTCTTTTTCAAAAAAATTTCTTCACCATCTACCACTAAATATCAACAACTACATCCATGATTTTTTTTTCATTTTTTTAGTTTTTTCAAAAATTTGAATTTGGTCAAAATTTTCCAAACCCTACCACCGGTAACCATTACTGTACCCCGCGGTAAGCCTGGTTACTGCAGTAACCGCGCGGTTATTGGCGGTAAGGGAACTGTCACGCCCCAAACTGGCCCCGGGCGGAGACTAGGATAGAGCGGTCCAGATTGACCTGTATGCTTGTACCAGTCCCAGGAAATAGCGCTGGTACAACAGGAAGACTGAATATCACAACAACAGCGGTCTCTTTATTAAGAGTAGGATTACAACCAAGGTTGGAACTGCGGACAGAACCCGAGTTCACAACAGCAATACAAAAAGGCGGAAGCGAAAATCGGAGACTAGCCCTAAGCCACAAGCAAAGCCTTGGGGTAGGCCGAAACCCTACTACTGCTCGAAGTCTGCTTGCTCCTGGAAGAACTCTTCATCAGCAGGGTCCACCTCTTCATCTTCGAGAACTGGGGGGGGGGTTTAATTATATAGAGCAAGGGTGAGTACGGGAGTACTCAGCAAGTCAGGGGAATTAAGTGTTTAATGCAAGCTTCAAGGGAAAGCCAGTTATTTTTCACCATTGGTTTTAGTTTAAGACCTTAGAAACATCTAAGTGAGTGCTTCTCGACGACACGGATGAGAAGGTGCGTCTCATCCGGCCGGAGCAGTGAAATTGTATCGATTGAATCTTGTCGGCACGAGAGGCTCCCTGCCCATCGTTCACCGACCCCGGCTGCTCCAACAGCCACCACTCACACACGCCGGTACGAGAGGCTCCCTGCCAGTCGTCACCGACTCCGGCTGCTTCAACAGCCTTAAACCAACACACCGGTACGAGAGGCTCCCTGCCAATCGTCACCAACTCCGGCTGCTTCAACAGCCTTAAACCAAGCACAGAACGGAAAACCTCACACCAGCAGCAGTTCACAAGGTGTTCAGTAAAACTACGCTAAGGAATCACCTCACATCCGCCCATGACCGGGCCGACGGCGCGGGCGCGGGCGCGGCACGGCTCCGGGCCGGGGAAGAGGGCGGCGGAGATGGCGCCCGGAGCTCCTTCGGGCGCCCTCGGCTGCGGCGGCGGCGGACGGCAAGGACGGCGGCGGCAGCGAGGCGGAGTGGAGCGGGCTCGGGTGGAAGCGGCAATGGCGGCCCGGCGGAGGGGGGGGTTTTGTAGGGGGGAGTTAGGTCGGTTTTGGAGGGGGGGAAGTCGGTTTGGCGCGGCGAGGGGACCGCGCGGGCGCTCCCCGCGCTAGCAGCCAAGCGCGGCAGCGGGTGACGTCGGCGGCGGTCGGCGGCCGAGAGAGAAGAANAGGGCATTCACATATATTCATATAGCATGCAGGCTTTATTTTAAATCCAAAATAAGTTCGCAATCGGTTCAACATGCTCAAGGTTTAGTGAGGACTTGCCTTGCTTGAAGTACTGCGGGTCTTGATCCTCGTTCAGAATCGCAACTCCCTCGGGGTCTAAAATTACGTGCGAAAGAAATTGATTTGAATTCAATTAGAATTCAAATAAAACCCAATTAAATCCAATTAAAAAAAGATCGAGCACGAGCGTCGAAATTTCATTATCGATTCTATTATTTACGAAATAGTAAAATTCTAGTTTTAATCCATTTTGTCCTAAAATATTTGCGTTAGTCGATTTAAAGTATTTTACCTTTTTAATTTACACGATTCCGAATAAATCCACACTAGAATTAGATTTCGATAATAATTAACCCTAAATTCTACCATACTCCAATCATTCACCAAAATAAATAACTAGAGAAATAAATAAATAAATAAATAACCAATTAAATAAATAACCTCAATTTATTTTCTAGGAATTTCCAAAAATGATCTACGATTAATTGTCCGACTATTATACATATATATAGAGAGAGAGATTTAATTTCCCTTTCTATTTTCTTTTTCCTTTTCTCTTTTTCTTTTTTCTTTTCTCTCCTCTGCCTCGCTCTCTTTTTCTCTCTTCTCTCTCGGCCTCTCTCTTTCTCTCTGCCTTCTCTGCGCAGGTGTCACGCCCCAAACTAGCCCCGAACAGAGGCCAGGATAAGGCGATCCAAATTAACCTGTATGCCTGTACCAGTCCGAGGAAATAGCGCTGATACAACAGTAAGATAGAATATCACAACAACAGCGGTCTCTTTATTAAGGGTAGAATTACAAACAAGGTTGGAACTGCGGACAGACCCCGAGTTCGCAACAGCAGTACCAAAAAGGCGGAAGCGGAAAAGGCGGAGACTGGCCCTAAGCCACAAGCAAAGCCTTGGGGAAAGGCCAAAACCCTACTACTACTCGTAGTCTACTTGCTCCTGAAAGAACTCTTCTTCAGCCGGGTCCATCTCTTCGTCTTTGAGAACTGGGGGAGATTATTTATATAGAGCAAGGGTGAGTACGTGAGTACGCAGCAAGTCAGGGGAATTAAGTGTTTGATGCAAGCTTCAAAGAGCAGCCGGCTATTTTTCTCATTCGATTTTAGTTTAAAACTTTCGGAAACAACTAAGTGAGTGCTTCTCAACGACACGGACGAGAAAGTGCGTCTCATTCTGCCGGAGCAGTGAGATTGTATCGATTGATTCTTGTCGGCACGAGAGGCTCCCTGCCAATCATTTACCGACACTAGCTGTACCAACAGCCACAACTCAAGCACATCGGCACGAGAGGCTCACTGCCAATCGTTCACCGACACCGGCTGCACCAACAGCGACAACTCAAGCACGAAAGGATTTCTCACACCAACAGCAGTTCACAAGGTAGCCAATAAAACTACGCTAAGGAATCACCTCACATCCGCCCATGACCGTGGGCACGGCTGTTCGAACAGTTGTTAACCTCTGCAGAGGGGTACACTTTACCCACACGACGTTACTAACCCCGAATCACCCAGCCCGCGACCCTCGGTCACGTCTGGCGACCTTGAGGCTTTCACGCAGCGGGTGACGTCGGCGGCGGTCGGCGGCCGAGAGAGAAGAAAAAAAAAGAAAAAGAGGAGGGAGGAAAGGGGAGCCGGTCCCTTGCCGAGAAGGGAAAGGGCACGGAGAAAGAGAGAGGACGCGGCTCTCCGAGGCGGCACGCGCGCGTAGAGGCGGCGGGGCCGGGCGGACTAGCGGCGGTCTGTGGCGACGGAACGGCGCCGGCGGGATCCGTTGGGGAGAAGAGAGAGAGAGAAAGAAGGACGGCGCAGCTGGGGGCGACGCGGCTCGGGCGCGGACCGGGCCGAGCGGCCTGGCGCGGCCCACCGGGGGAAGGAGGCGGCCGGGCAGGCGGCTGGGCCGAGACGGCCCAAGAGGGAGAGAGAGCTGGGCCGGGGGCGGCCTAGGAAAAGAAGGGGAGAGAGGGAGCGGCCGAGAGGGGCTGGGCCAGGGGGGGCGGCCCAGGGGGGGAAGAGGGAAAATAGGCCGGGAAGGATCCGGCCCGAGGGCAGGGGGGGTAAACCAGACTTTTCTGAGGGATTGAAAGAAGGGCTTTGAGGGCTCGGATTCGAAATCCGTTTTCGCGGTTTTCTCCGGGATTGAACTAAGAGGGGAGACACGAGACCTTGGCACACGACAAGACTCAACCGAAGAGCAAACTTTCGCAAATAGGGTTTTTAGCAGATTAGTTTTCCCGCTAACGCCGCGACAAAACGGGCGTTACAGGAACCCTGGCTGCCATCCTCGTCTTACATGTATGCGTTATATTGTCTTCACCATAGGTATATTGATGACGCGCCTCTATGTTTAAAGAGTTAGGGAGTTAAATAGTTTAACATTGACTTAACCCCTTATGTTACAACTCCAAGTTTATTTGCAACCTACTAAGTTATAATCAATCACTACAGGTGACTAGATGGGATTTTCCTAAATATTGGTAACTTGCACGCGAGGTTGTTGTCAACCTCCAACGGAAGGATGGGAGAGGGAGAAGCGGGTCAGTTGAAAGAAGTCGCCGGCGGCAGCGTTTCCTCCGTGAATGGTGCACATGCCGATGGCCCAAATTCTACTACCTTCCGTTTCACCATTCCATTGTTTCGATTATTCATATGCATATCCGAATCGTTTATCAGCAAATAAAAAATCATTTGTGAGAAAAACTTTTACATACACGTTCTTAGCGATTCAAAAGTAAATAGTGTAAAATAAACTATGATAAAAACAAAAAAAAATCATATTCAAATTTAAGTTCTAAAATTTAAAATTTGACTTATAAGCATAAGCATAAACCAAACAGTGAAGCCTTCAGATTATAAGTTGTTTTGACTTTAGTCAAAATCAAATTGTTTTAAGTTTGACCAAATTTATAAAAAAAATAGTAACATATTTAACCCAAGACAAATATACTATAAAAATATATTTAACTATGGATTTATGAAACTAACTCTATGTTATAGATATTAGTATATTTGTTTACAAATTTAATCACCAAAGTCAAAATGACTTATAATCTACGAGACGGAGGGAGTAGCAAACACGGTAGATTAGGTCACTAGGGTGACGGCTTTAGAGGCAGCAATGAGGCAGCGAGCCCAAGGGCGAATTCCATATAGGCCCAACAAGTTGTACAAGGCACAGGCTTAATTTTCGCTTTCAGTTATAGAGCCCATAAAGGAATAAGTTCATTTAAGGTCCTTTAATTTGCCAACCAATCCGATTTTTGTCCTTCAACCGAAAAACCAAGTACAACGGGTCCCTCAACTATCAAAACCGGTGCAAATGTGAGCCCTCAGCGGTTTGGAAGACGGTTTTGGCTGATGTGGTGCCTACATGGCTAATTTGACTCGGTCTTCATCTGACGTGACATTGATGTGACGCTTACGTGGCAATTCGATCCCGGAAAAATAATAAAAACCATGGGCCCACATGTCAGCTACACACAAAATTTAATTTAAAAAAGTGAGGCCCACGTGGGTCCCACATGTCAGCCTCACCCCTCCCTTCTTCCCTCTCCCCTCTCTCTCCCCTGCTAGAGCGGATGATGGGCATGACGGGCGGAGCGGCGGGCGAAGCACGCAGGCGGAGCGGTGGCGGGCAGAGCCGGTCGGCGGAGCAGAGTGGGCGGCGGTCGGAGAAGAGGGCATCAACGGCGGAGGGGCAGGATTTGGGGGTGAGGCTGCAGAGGTGGCGAAAGGGGAAGGGGAGGCAGAGCTGGGTCTTCCTAGAGGAGGACTCGCCGGCGATCTAGGTGACGGAGGCGGGCGGGAGGCCGTCGAAGAGGAGGCAGTCGAGGACGGGGCAACTGAGGACGAGCGTTGAGTCTACATCGCTGCCGCAGTCAGCGCCATTGAGGGACGAGATGGAGGCCTTCATCTCGCGGTACTTCGCGTCGGCGGGGTCCAACCTCGTAGCCACCGACCTGCCGGACTTCGAACGTGACCCCCCGGGCTCTTGACACGGTGGGTGGCGCTAGCCGTCGCGGCGCACCTTGCCTCCTCCCTCCCCGCCCTACCCCCGCTCGCCGTCCTCCTTGCCTCATCTCTCTCTGCGTTCGCTCCGGTCGCCGCTCGCCCCGCTCCACCGGACGGCTGATCCGCCTCGCCCGTAGCCTGCTCCAGCCACCGTTCGCCCCACTCGCTCCGGCCATAGGGAGAGAGAGAGGATAGAGAGAGATAAGATAGAGAGAAGAGGGGAGAGAGAGGGGAGAGGGAAGAAGAGAGGGGTGAGCGGGGCCCACGTGGGCCCCACCATTTTTAAATTAATTTTTGTGTGTAGCTGACATGTGGGCCCATGGTTTTTATTATTTTTTCGGGATCAAATTACCACGTAAGCGCCACGTCAATACCACGTCAGATGAAAACCGAGTCAAATTAGCCACGTAGGCGCCACATCAGCCAAAACCACCTTTCAAACCATCAAGGGACCACGTTTGTATGTGTTTTGATAGTTGAGGGACCCGTTATATCTGGTTTTCGGTTCAAGGACGAAAATCGAATTTGTCGACAAATTAAGGGACCTCAGATGAATTTATTCCACCCATAAAAATATGCGTGTGACACGACCTCTAGCCCAACCAAATTGGACGGACACCCGGCGCCCAGTCAGCCCATGGTAGCAAGAAGCAGGTCACATGTGGGCCTTTGGTCCACTTGAGGTGCAGCAGCCCGTGGGACGGTGGGAGCAGAACGAGTAGGCCCATAATTTGCGGCTAGCATAGCAAGGAACGTGGGCTTTAGCACTTGGTTGGCAGAGATCGAATTTTTAGCATTTTTAATTTTTATTTTTTAAAGATTTGCAAAAATAATTTTAGGTTTGAAAAATTTGCAAAACTAATCTCCAATCGCCCTCCCAGAGGGCGATTTTTAAAAATTGCCCTCCCAGAGGGCGACAAGGGGCTTAACTGCAAATTTTCAAACCATTTGCATCGGTTTTAATTGATTAAAAACTAATAATGCTTATTCGACACTCTAAATGATCTTAAATAAAAAAGTTGTTAATAACAAAGTTGTAGATCTTTGTAAGATCTATAACTTTCATATAAAGTTTATCTCCATCCGATGTCGTTTAAAATGTAGATATGAGATTCTTTTAAATAGGTTTTAGATTTTGTAACGAATATTTGGATATCTAAACGATCTTAAATGAAAAAGTTGTAGATCTCACAGAGATCTATAACTTTTTCATTTAAGATCATTTTGAGTGTCGAATAAGTATTATTAGTTTTTAAGCAATTAAACCGATGCAAAAGGTTTGAAAATTTGCAGTTAGGCCCCTTGTCGCCCTCTGGGAGGGCGATTTTTAAAAATCGCCCTCTGGGAGGACGATTGAGGATTAGTTTTGCAAATTTTTCAAACCTAAAATTATTTTTGCAAATCTTTAAAAAATAAAAATTAAAAATGCTAAAAATTCGGCAGAGATCGATCAACAAGTCCAGTTCACAAGGACTCCGAATTTAATACCAGGAGTAGTTCTTTTCTTTTCTTCTTATAACCATAGGGTCGAAGTATTTATTTCCAGAACTGAGTGTTAGTGATATGTCTAGGCAATGATATAGATGATTATATCATTTATGAATTTATTATGAAGGGTGTGTTCAGTTTACTACCACTTTCAACCCTAATTTTGGCAAATTTTGATAGTGCCAAGATTTGGCAAGGTAAAAGTATGTAGGTGTTGTTTACTTTGTTATCTTCCCAAATATTTTTTATGGAGCCATATGAAGATTCTACAAAATTACTAAATTTTGGCATGGAGGGATGTGGTAGGTTATTTGAAAAATATTTAGATTATTACCATACCAAAATTTGATAGGGTTGAAAATGGCAACAAAGTGAACATGCCAAAAGTGTTTCTTGAAATAGACAACTTATTCATGTGACTCTTTATATGATATGTTACTATTTCCAAATGATCCATGATTATATATCACGTGTGTCAAAGGGTTTAGGCCTGACAACAATATTCGTGTATATATATATGGGTTCGCTTGTGTAGTGGTAGGATTGTGTGTACTCGCTAGCACGCAAAGAGACATACATACAAGGTTTTTTTTATTACAGTTCATGCCCTCGAGACGGGTAATGACCATCCTATTTGGCTGAGGCCAGTGTTTCCACTATATCAATGTAAAATTACATGGATACAAGACATAGGGTGGAACCCTAATCTAGCAAGAGCTATATATGGTGGTGGTTAGCAACTAGTTGTCGTTGGTCTTTCATTGATATTGACTTTGATGAGATTGGAGGTGGCTTGTATTGACTTGTGGCGAATTGCTTGGCGATAAGTTATGTTGCCATGAGTTGAGATCTTCACTGATGTATGTTGCATTTATACCTCAGGGTGCCTCCTTGTCCAAATAAAACTAGAAAAACAAGTTAGGATATGATCCGAGCAATCATGGTTGTCTCCATCTAGGACTATCTTTCTTTTGTAGTCGGGGCTCTTATTTTATTTTCTTAAGAGCAACTTCAGTAGGACCCCTAAATAAAGGCCCCAAACAATTTTTAAAGGATAAAGATAAAAAAGAGGTCTATAGAGTATTAGAGTCCTCAAAATTGAAAGACACATAAATTCCTCTTCACAGTCCTTATTTCTGGGGGCTCTACCCACAGCCCTAGAAAAAAATTCTCTGGGGCGGAGCCCTAATTCTCAGCATGTGAGGCACCATCCTGATGTGTGCCACCTGTATTCTCACCAATTTTGAAACATGAGAAAGAAGTAAAGCAATTTTGATTTTTTTTCCTTGGCGTATACCCTCTGTATTCCTGTGATACACCTACGAACTCGTATTGTATTCTCTGCCCTAACCACGTCGTTCGCCTCCCTCGTTCCTCGAAGCAGTAATCCCGACGGCGATGCCTTCACTGGTGCTGCCGCCTGCTCATTCTCCGGTGGTGACGATCCTCTGAGGCCCCTAATCCGCATGACACCACGACGGTGCATCACCACCACGACGATGACGACGGCGTATCACAGCCCCTGATCCGCATGCTACTGATGCAGCCAATGGTCTAGCACCCGTAGGCTACAAAGGTACAGCACGACAACGGCGAGTTTGGGAGATCTTGTTGAGTTTGAGAGATCAACGGCAACCATGGATCAATGACCACGCATGCCTGAATAACTTTTTGGGCATTAAGATACAAGACACGAAGCTGCAAAGGAAAATGTACCAGAAAGAAATAACATATTTGAGTAAAACGAGTCACTTCAAATTTCTTTCAAGA
This sequence comes from Oryza officinalis, assembly GCA_008326285.1. Classification (NCBI taxonomy): domain Eukaryota; kingdom Viridiplantae; phylum Streptophyta; class Magnoliopsida; order Poales; family Poaceae; genus Oryza; species Oryza officinalis. The sequence goes on along the minus strand of BDMV01000006.1, from coordinate 12,831,061 downwards.
AGAAATAAAGGTTGCAATAGCGTACAAATTAGAAATAACAATTCATGTTCTTGGTTTCTGCTTTATCTGGTAGGACAATGTCGAACTGGACGACAGCCCAGCATCTCGTTCGGCTCCAAGCAAAAGACCTGTATCTTCTCCTTGGATGAACGGAACAAATATGCATGGTTGAAGAATCTCCGCTCAACACATTAGCTGCAAGGTTTGGAACTATATTATTAGCACTTGAGCTTGCATCAAAGGATCCCTGCATCAAAATACACAAAAAAAAGTTTAGATAAATATATGCATGTCAAAAATTACTAGAGTAATAATCTTAGGCCATGTCTTACAGACTTAAGACTTACAGTTAACTGTTCTTGCTGATCTCTGACCAGAGTACTATCATCTGCTTCTTTCGTTGGATTTTCTCCTACGGGATATATATATATATATATATATATATATATATATATATATATATATATATATATATATATATAGCAAAGACAAACAAATTACTAGCTATAAAAGAACAAAAGGGTGGTGAGTTGGGGTAACAGTAGTGAGCCGTACCTTTTTTCCTGCCTTTGTTAGTCTTGTTTCCTTTCTTTTTGGCAAGTGCACTTTTTAACCTTTTAGACTTTGGTCCTTTTACCACTGGAGGAACTCTAAATGAGATTCTTCTTTTTGTTGTATCCAAAACACAGTCATTAGAAGTTTTAGCAGCCTCACAGTCGCTCACAGGTTTTATTTGGCCTAATGAGTTATCTGCTTTCATATCCAACTTCTCCATAGCTTCCTCCTAATTTTGAAGTAGTTCTTTTGAAATGGAGCATTTCATTGCAATACTTGTTGCCTTCCGAGAGATACGTGCAGTATGTATTTGTAAAGTTTCCTCTTCACTGACACATTTTCTAGAAAAAAGTCCTCTCTTTGCATACTTAGCTGTGTTCTTTCTCCAACTTTTTCAACCATCTCATTTTTTGCGTGCACGCTTTTCAAACGGCTAAACGATATATTTTTTGCAAACACTTTCTATACGAAAGTTGTTTTAAAAAATCATATTAATCCATTTTTTTGAAAAATGGACTAATACTTAATTCATATGTTAATGAATTGCTTCGTTTTGCGTGCCTGAGAGATTAGTTCCCAACTTCTTGTACCGAACTCAGCCTTAGTCCATCTGTTCAAAAACCTCATTGACATTAAACACTTGGATAACATGCTTGCATAGCAGACCTATAAAACAAAAAAAATGTTAGGATTAAATACTATTATGACTTAGGGTGTGTTCGGCAGCATGTGTTCCAACTACTCTCCCTCTTTTTTCGCGCGCACATATTTCAAACTACTAAACGGTGCATTTTTTACAAAAAGTTTTTATACGAAAGTTGCTTTAAAAAATCATATTAATCCATTTTTCAAAAAAAATAGTAAATATTTAATTAATCATGTACTAATGAGTCGTTTCATTTTTCGTGTGAAGGGAATGAGTTTCCAGCATAGGCTGCCGAACACAACCTTAGTATCCTCACGTTTCAATGGGCAATCATGCATGCTTACCCATGGATTCATACTTTTTGCAGGAGTATGATATGGTCATATCCTCAGAATTAAAAACAACTATTGCCTCATCTTCAATTTCCCCACAAAGTACACGATAAGTTGTAATTGTTCCCTCACTGCGTATTAACTTGCATGACAATGAAAATTGCTCTTTAAATTGCTCCTCAAAATCAAAATCGAGCTCCTTGTATACGATTCAGCTGCGTCTTCAACATAGGTAGATTCTGAATATATGTGACTTGATCAGAGTGCCGTGACTTGTAGTCTGCAAACAACTCATTTTCATGGAGGCTAGCAGCACACTTTTCATATTCTTCTAAGAGCTCTGAAACCGAGAGTTTCCTGCAAAACTTTTTCTTGAAAACATTGTTCATACCCTCGTTCCTTTGAGTTGAAGTCATGTCTGCAGAAAATGAATCATAGCGGAAGATAGAAGCCCACTTCTCTCGGCTTTTCAACCATGAATTTTCCTTTAGATTATAAGCACTAAGTAATTCATGCTATTTTCTTTCGAAGTGTGCCACAGACCTCTCTTCATAGACACATTTCTTAAAATCTGAAAGAAATTGACGATGTTTAGAAATTACATGGCTAAGATGTTTACCAGCATTTTCATAAATGTGCCACAAGCAAAGATGATGCTTTGCGCTTGAAAATACAATGCTAATTGCTCTTGCCATGGCAGTACATTGATCTGTGAATATTGTAGCAGGTTGCTTGCCACACATGGCTGTCAAAAATGTGCTAAACAACCGAACAAATGAATCGATCGTTTCATTAAATATCAATGCTGCCCCAAAAAGAACTGTCTGCTTATGATGGTTGGTTCTAAGGAGAGGGGAAAAGGCATTTCAAACTTATTTGTTTGAAATGTAATGTCAAATGAAACAGTATCACCAAAAAGCAAGTATAATCCATGATGGACTAACTGTCTGCCTAGAAAAAATTAGCTATCCAGCCATCCTCTTCATCTAATTGTATGGCATAAAAAAGGAAGGGTCTTCTAACTGCTTATTTTTTTTAGATATTCTAGTAATGTCTGTGCATCATTTACTTCCAAATATTTTTTGCGCTCACGACCCATATGATTATTGCAATCCATTCGAAAAAAGGTACATTCTGAGCACCTCCATACCACTTCTTGAAAAAATTGTACATTTCAGCTGGCCTTATTCCCGCTTCTCGCATCTGACTAATCAAAATTTTATCGGCATCTACCAAACGACGTTGTGACCTCAACATGTGTCTCTTATCTGGACTTGCAAGATAATAATTATGTTCAAGTATGACCTTTTGCCCCCTCCAGATTCCTTTCCGACAAATACTGAATTGAACACGAGCATCACAGGATGTCCTTGTGGTGGCATTTTCTTTTATAGTATCATGTGATGAATGAGCACCTCTTCCTCCTTGATTACTGCAAACAATATGCTTTTGATATATTGTGCCATCTCGTCTCAATCTTGAGTGACTCTTTCGGATACTAAACCCGATCTTACCAGCATATAGTAGTTATAAAATTCATATGCCTGATCCTCCGATTCAAAAATCATTCCAACTTTAGGAACATGTGGAGATTCAATGTTTTGATTACCCATCTGAGACATGAACAAATTTTCTCAGAAAATTGGTCTTACACTAACAATTAAAGTTGGTCTAACACTAAAGAAGTTCTCTTGTGAATATGTTCGCACAACCAATACATTAACACCATGAGCATTACCTTATTTGGAGATGCTAGTATAGTTGAAGAAGGATGGGACGATGGTAGTGTAGTTGAAACAGGCAACATGGCCATCACCGAATCCTGTTCTACTGCTTGTACTTCTGGAATAAGGCCACACATGAGTGCTTGTTGTTGGTGCCATGACAGAAATCGGCGGCAGAACTGTGGATGAAATTTTCAGTTCATTGGGCATCAGCAGATGCGCCATCGTCGAGGACATCGATGTCATGGTTCTGGTCAAGTTTCCGCCAACAGTTGCATTCATCGATATCGTGGTGTCTGCCATGGGCGGCCTTAGAGGATCGTCACCACCGGCGCCGGATGGGTAGGTGGCAGCACCGACAAGGGCGCCGCTGCCGGGATTCATCTGCATCGACGGTGACGGTGGAAGAGCAGCGAACTACACGCACGTCGATGGCCGGAAGGGCGAATGGCTAAAATCAAAATTGCTTTACTTCTTTCTCGTGCTTCAAGATTGGTGAGAATACAGGTGGCACACATCCAGGATGGTGCCTCACATGCTGAGAATTTTTTTCCCACAGCCCCCATCCAAAATTTTTTTCGTGCTCTTCGTCTCTCCCGCGCCGCCACCATCTTCCTGCCCTCCACGGTGACGATGCCGGCGCATGTTCCCCGGCGAGTTCTGCCCTGCCAGCCGATCTTCCGGGTCTCCACAAGCATCCTCCTGCGGCGTGCGTCGGCCCGATGAGTGGCACCTACTGCCATGCCCAGCCGTCTTCTGGAACCTGGTGCTCGCCTCCATCTCGCCTGTTGCATGGCCTGGTGCTCATCGTTGGTCGTTGGACTCTGGGCTGCACGCAGCCCGCCGCCCACAAGTCCTCTTCCTCGGCCTCCCCGTTCCCTTTCTGTCGTTGGAAGTGCTAGTACCAGATCGAGACGAGATGGTTCAAGAAGAAGCAGTACTAGTACTTACTGTTGAAAATTACTGAAGAAGAAGCCGAGAAAAAGCCCGAGCCTTTTGGAGCAGCAGTACTAGTAGAGAAGTAGTACTTGTTCTGAGGCATCGATTTGTTTTTTTTTAACGAACCGGCACCTAATATATATCAATTCCATTCAAAATAGCAGGAGATAATTTCGTTTGCTAACTTTTTTTTTTAATTCTGACGATAGACAGTCGAGGACATTGTAGAATGTAGACTGTAGTGAACATCGTTGAGTAGAGGAATCAGGAGTACCGATCCACTTAATACACAAAGAAATTAAAGACCAACATATGCACGAACAACTTCGAGATGATCTTGTAGAATATTTGTGGACGTTTCATGTGCTAGGTAGTTTGTTTGATTGTATTCTTTTGAACTATGGGTTGTCTTTAGCATTTCCTTGTAGGATATGCCATTTTCATGTTTGAAAATTTTGAATTTGAATTTGAATCATGGTGTTTGAAATTACAAATTAAATATGGTTGAATTCCATGTGCTAGAATTATTTTTAATTATTCTGATGTTAAACTAGGTGTAAACATAGAGTTTACATTAAAAAAGAGGAGAAAAAGAAATAGGGCCTGAGAAATGAGAGCTATTGGAGTTAAAAGATATTTTTAAGGTCCAAAAAAATTGGGGGCAGCCTCTATTTAGCTTTTAGGGGCTATAGAGTATAGGCAACTGCAGCTGGAGATGCTCAGACTTTATCTTTATTTGGTTTTTTTTTTCTTACATGAATTAGTATGTGGTGCTACACCGCCATGTATGCGTACATTTTAGGGTATCCATATTTATTTTCTTGATAGTAGCCCATAAACTCTATTCAAATGCAAATGTAGATGTCACCAACAAGTTCAGCTGTTCCGAGGAAACGTCATAGAATAGATAAGAGATATTTAACTATTTACAATTAGATATGACAAATAACTATTTGTCACATGAACCCAAATGTCATATACACACGAGGCCTCATATGTCATTGACACATGAGTGACAAATAGTTAAACGTTAAATTAAAAGTAACAAATAGTTAAATGTCCCAATAAAAAACGAGGTCTGGTGATACTGCCTAATCTAGCAACAGTTGTTGTTGCAGTGCGTAGATCAGTATAGGTGGATGGAGAGAACGTACGTGATCGGCTACGATTTGCAGAGCATATTAGATTAGGCAGTCATAGTCACAGAATTTACGGGTCCATATATAGAATCAAGGAACGTGGTACGTTATTTATGAGATAGTTTTACGAGGCGAGAAAAAAAATGACCCGTGTTTCCGGGATGGGGATGGCGTTCCTGGATTAAGGAACGCTGCCTTCAACCCTGTTTCATATGACCATGGGCACAGTGTATCAATCAAATTAAAAGGCAGCAAGCCGTGGTAAGTTTGTGTTCATCTGCAGCCCATGAAGACACAGTGACGCACTGACGCGCAGATTGATCTTTTGGACGAACTGGTGAATGAACATAAGCTAAGCTACCAGCTGATCGATTCAGTAAACTGATACAGACACGTACATCAAATTGGTTTGCATGCATGATTACATGTGCGTGCAGTGGGGAGGTTAAAGGGCACTGTTACCAGTTGATTATCTCGATTTTTTTTTACAGAGCAGATCATATATTAACCTGGCTTTTGGAGAAAGCCAAAAGAGCATGAACATGGTCTTTACATAATCAAAACATACCTAAGAGTAAGCAGAGCTTCACAACTCCTAAGACAAATTATCATTCCAGATGATAATAACTCGGCAGAACATCACAGCTCCGGCTCAAACAGCCCCAAACAGCAACCCTCCTACGCAGTGAAAACCTTTTCGCTTATGCTCATGCTTATCAGCCAGAATTTAAATTTTCAGCCTTAAATTTGAAGTTGATTTTGAGATTTTTTTCATCGTAGTTTATTTTTCAGCCTTTGCTTTTAAATCGTCACATATATAAAGATTTTATTTACAAATTATTTTTCATTTGCAAATATGCCGTTTCGCTTTTTCCTCCAATATACCAAATGATGGGGCTCTTAACAAACTTTCCAGGTATAAGCAAAAACATTACTTCCTCCGTCCCAAATTATAGGACACTCTTTTATTAAAAAATCAAACTCGATGACTTTTGACTAATGATCGTACTAATCATATCTATACTAAGTATTATGCATATTATATCCTTAGATTTATATTTTGAAGTATTTTCATATGATGCTAATTTTATATTTGTTGAAAACATAATATAAAATAAATTAATAATCAAAGTATGTCAGACCGTGTAAAAAAATATAGGTTAGAATGGAGAGAGTATATTCAAAAAGTCTGATAGACAACAGCATCGCAGACTTCCATATTACAGGTCTTCTGGGAGCACATCTTCATGCTGTCACACAAAACGGACCAGACAGCTGTATGATAACTACACAACTGAACAGGCCGTGTATCCTGGGTTCTTGATAAGGCGGGAAAAATATGAAGTGTAAATTCTATATGTAGGACAAACCTAGAATATTATTGGATATACAAATAGACATTTGAGATTTGTTCAAATTCTATAAATCTAGGAGTGGCAAATTTGAAGTAAAAGAATTACTCATGATGACGTGAACAAATTTCATATGTCCATTTATGTATACAACATGCACTATATATATGAAGTTTTGCGCTACATATTTTTCCTGATAAGATCCGCCACTAACCACCCAATCAACAAAAACTAAGGTTGCTTTCAAGTTGTTTGACAGAAAATTATTTTTCTGTGAGTGCATGGCTGATGGCTGAGAGAGAGACAGCTCTCATATCTAGCATGTCGTGCACGCCGTGATCGGTTGAATATATAGCCTGTGATGACTTTATTTCCAGCAAGTTTGTGGTACTATCATACCTAATTATCAAAAGTGTTAATAGTTTCTTGCACTTTCTGAGAGCAACAGTCAAGGTCTTCATCCTAGACGTTGAAAGCACCGAGTTGCTAAATAAAACTACAACTTGTTCGTCCAGTGAAGTTACTTCACTCCTTGCCAATGCATCACACACACACACACCCAGACATGGCGATTGGATTGCCAGTATGGATCTCCGTTGCGCTGTTGATTGCTCTGTCCATTGTGGCTTCTGCTTCTTCTCTAGGTCCGAGCAAGAGCAATGGCAGCGACACCGACCTCACTGCGCTTCTGGCTTTGAAAGCGCACTTCTCCGATCCTCTGACCTTGCCGGCAACTGGACCGCTGGCACGCCGTTCTGCCGGTGGGTGGGTATCTCGTGCAGCGCGTCACCGCCCTGGAGATGCTTGGATATTCCTCTCCAAGGAGAGCTCGGGCGTCACCTCGGTAACATTTCTTCCCTCTCCGTCCTCAACCTCACCAACACCGGCCTCACGGGCTCGGTGCCGAATGATATAGGAAGGCTGCGTCGCCTCAAGCTCATTGATCTTGGCCACAATGCCCTTTCAGGTGGCATCCCAGCCACCATAGAGAACCTCACGAGGCTTCAACTACTCCATCTCCTGTCGAACCAGCTATCCGGTCCAATCCCAACACAACTGCAGGCCTTGCGCCGCCTTCGCAGCATTGATCTCATTAGGAATTACATTACTGGCTCGATACCGGACAGTCTATTTAACAACACACCTTTGTTAGCTTATCTCAGTATTGGCAACAACAGCCTGTCAGGACCTATACCAGGTTGCATCGGCTCCTTGCCAATGCTCGAGGTGCTCAAGCTGCAGTACAATAATATCTCACCGGGACGGTGCCACAAGCCATCTTCAACATGTCTAGGTTAACTGTTGTTGCTCTTGGCTTCAACAGCTTAACTGGCTCCATCCCGGGCAACACAAGTTTCAGCCTGCCGGTTCTGCAGTGGTTCTCAATCTCCAGTAATAGATTCACCGGTCAAATTTCACCAGGACTCGCAGCGTGTCCGTACCTCCAAGTTCTTCGCGTCGGTAACAATCTATTTGAGGGTGCTTTCCCTTCATGGCTGGCCAAGTTGACGAATCTCAGTGATGTTTCCTTGAGTAGGAATCACCTTGATGCTGGCCCAATCCCTGCTGCACTTAGCAACCTCACCATGCTAACTAGACTAGGCCTTGAAATGTGCAACCTAATAGGAGCAATCCCTGTGGGTATTGGACAACTAGACCAACTTTCAGTACTGGATCTTACAACTAATCAACTAACAGGTCCCATTCCTGCTTGCCTTGGTAACCTATCAGCATTGACAATCCTTGCATTGGGAGAGAACCAGTTGGATGGCTCAGTACCAGCAACAATTGGTAACATGAACTCGTTGAGGCAACTCAGTATTGCACAAAACAGCCTACAGGGAGATATCGGTTACTTTCTATCCGTACTTTCCAACTATATAAATCTGTCTACCCTTTACATCTACTCGAATAATTTCACCGGGAGCCTCCCAGGCAGTGTAGGGAATCTGTCAAGTCAGTTGCGAGTATTCTCTGCATTTCAGAACAGCTTTACCGGTGAACTTCCAGCTATGATTTCGAATTTAACTGGTCTTCAGGTGCTAGATCTCGGTGGAAACCAACTGCATGGTAAAATTCCAGAATCAATCATGATGATGAGGAATGTTCAATTCCTTAACTTGGAGGCAAATAACTTGTCTGGCTCCATCCAATTAAATACTGGTATGCTAAATAATGTTGAATTAATATACATTGGAATCAACAGGTTCTCTGGCTTAGAGTTGGACCCCAGTAATTTGACCAACTTAGAGCACCTAGCATTAGGTCATAACCAATTATCATCAACTATACCACCAAGCTTATTTCATCTTGATAGGCTCATCCTGCTAGATCTATCTCAAAATTTCTTCAGTGGTGAATTGCCAGTTGATATAGGCAATATAAAACAAATTAACTACATGGATATCTCTATGAACCTCTTTGTTGGTAGCCTCCCTGATTCAATTGGACAACTTCAGATGTTAGCATACCTGAACTTATCTGTCAATGGATTCCATGATTCCATTCCAGACTCTTTTGGTAACCTATCTGGCTTGCAAATTTTGGATATATCCCATAACAGTATTTCTGGTACCATCCCAAAATACTTGGCCAATTTTACCAGCCTTGCTATCTTGAATCTGTCTTTTAATAAGCTTGAAGGTCAGATACCACAAGGAGGTGTCTTCTCAAACATCACGTTGCAATCCTTGAAGGGGAACTCAGGGCTATGTGGTGTTGTCCGTTTAGGATTTTCACCGTGCCAAATAACCTCTCCCAAAAAAAATCGACACATACTAAAGTATATTTTACTCCCTGGTATAATCATAGTAGTTGGAGTGGTAACTTGTTGCCAATATGGAATAATTAGAAAGAAAGCTAAGCATCAAAATATTCCTTCTGGTATGCTTGACACGATCAGCCACCAATTAGTCTCCTACCATGAGCTTGTTCGTGCTACTGATGATTTCAGTGATGATAATATGTTGGGATCTGGAAGCTTCGGAAAAGTTTTTAAGGGTCAATTGAGTAGCGGTTTGGTGGTTGCCATAAAAGTTATACACCAGCATCTGGAACATGCCATGAGAAGCTTTGATACTGAGTGTCGTGTGCTTCGAATGGCTCGACATCGCAACTTGATAAAGATACTGAACACATGTTCCAACCTGGAGTTCAGAGCATTGGTTCTTCAGTACATGCCCCAGGGTAGCTTAGAAGCACTCCTACACTCAGAAGAAAGGATGCAATTAAGCTTTCTTGAGAGGTTGGATATTATGCTAGATGTGTCAATGGCAATGGAATACCTGCGCCATGAGCACTATGAGGTGGTCGTACACTGCGATTTGAAGCCTAGTAATGTGCTATTCGATGATGATATGACGGCACACGTGGCAGACTTTGGCATTGCGAGGTTGTTATTAGGCGATGAAAACTCTATGATCTCTGCAAGCATGCCAGGAACAGTGGGTTACATGGCACCAGGTACTTAGTAGCTTCTGTACTCTTGCTCAACCCAGTTGATCTTTTCACAACCATTTGAGTGGTGCAATCAGTTGTCATTAATCTAATTTTCTTGTGCAGAGTATGGGGTTCTTGGAAAAGCGTCACGGAAGAGCGATGTGTTCAGCTATGGGATCATGCTACTTGAAGTGTTCACTAGGAAGAGACCCACAGATGCCATGTTTGTGGGAGATCTGAGCATTAAGCAGTGGGTTCACCGGGCATTTCGTATAGATCTTGTCCATGTTGTCGATGGCCAACTTCTACAGGACACCTCTTGTCCTACCAGTAGCATCGATGGCTTCCTTAAGCCAGTCTTCGAGCTGGGCTTGCTCTGCTCGGCTGACTCCCCAGAGCAAAGGATGGAAATGAGGGATGTGGTCGTGATGCTGAAGAAGATTAGGAAGGACTATGTCAAATCGACAGCAAAGACAGGCAGCACTGCCCAGCAGTGAACCATAGCCCTCGTCGCTGTACACAGAAGAATGAATTATCCTCGGCATCCATATCTACATCCGGTGTTAAGAATAACAAGAATAGCACCAGCACCATCCCCAGTGACCGATTACTCTTCACCTCTATGCACATATGTTGAATATGAATATATCTCTTCTGTTACACAGTATTTAGTTAGTGTACATGTATGATTGATCTGCTGCTTCATGAATTTGCGGACATGAAAATGGGAGTAAAAGATATGGTGCTTAGATGTGCTTATATCCAGGCCAAAATAAAAAAGAATATTCTAACCTAGAAAAGGAATGAGGTTAGAGTGCAAACATTGGTCATAAGACATGGACTTCACTGGTTGACTGACATGCCTGCTCTGCTCATAGGCCGTAGGATAATTTTCCTCAATCCTCATTTTTTTCTGTCTAGAATTTGCACAATGTTCGATTTATAACACTGAGGAGACAACTATGAACACTACCCAATGGATTATAGTCATTATTTCGGACGGCTCGATGATATCAAAAATCACCGAGTACGCAATAGTCCAAGAGATAATCTTTACTAATAATAGAGATATCTACATGAATTAATCAACCAGTTGGTAGATATAAAAGTGAGGAACTAAGCCGGTTAACTACATTATTTTGGATGCGACGAAACAAGGGATTGTTAAAGTGCCGCACAGGAGTTAAAAAAAACATGCAGTTTCAAGGAATTTGCAGAGATTACTACCTGAAATCCTTGGATAGGTGAGGAGTTTCCGAGCCCTGGATCTTGGCGGTGACTCGGAGCTGGCCGCAGCGAAGACGGGATGGGGGGGCGGAGATGGATTCAACGGAAGAGGCGCCAGCAGTGGCACAGAGGACGAGGAGATGGGAACGGCGGCGGAGGCCTGGGTAGGAAGGGAGGCCGGGCCGGCGGCGGCACGTGAAACTCCTCGCCGGCGCGACCCGTAGTGGAGGGAGGAGGAAAGGCGAGAAGAAACCAATGGCTCAAATGGATACCAAACCAGGGTTCACGTTATCGCGCATACCCGGGAGGGGAGGAGGGGGGGGGGGGGGGGCTCAAATGGATACCAAACCAGGGTTCACGTTATCGCGCATACCCGGGAGGGGAGGAGGGGGGGGGGGGGGGGGCGAGGTTTCAAAATTTTCGAAAAAAAATCATGGATGTAGTTGTTGAATTGTAGTGGCAGATGGTGAAGAATTTTTTTAAAAAAGAGTAAGATAAATTTATATTTGAGGGCTAAATCAAAAGTCCATAATAAATTAGAAAAAAGAAGAAATGGAATGGGCTTGATCTCATACTGTTCATGCGACCCATTAAGGCCTATTTGTGAGAGGAAAAATCTCTTGAGTCCTCTCTCCGATCCCTATCGCTACCACTCAGCTGCTGGAGGTTGGGGGGAGAGAAGCAGGAGCTCCGGTGCCAGATCCGTCGTGGACGCGACGGTGAGCGGTGAAACCGCGTGGTAGGCGGCGGTAACCGCGCGGTATGTAACGGTAATCGTCTATGCGAGCCGGCTTGAGGTAACCTTCGCTCTCCCCGTGGTAATCGTGCGAGAAACCACAGTAATCGCACGGTTTAGTGCGGTTGTCACGCGATTTTTAGCAATAATCGCTGCAAGCAGATAGTTGGTCGTGCCGTCGCGTGGGACGGTTACCGCGGCTCACCGCACGGTTATCGTGTTAAAGCCGCGGTAATCGCCCTGAAAACCACTGTTTCCTCCTCTCCCCCGTATATTTAGGATTTGTTAAATAATAGCAATATATTTAGGATTTGTTAAACATTGTGCATGATTTTGTCAATGTTGTGCAAGTAGTAGCCTTAGTTGTATATGTCAAATATACATTGTAAAGTGTTTGATATTAGTGATATACATTGTGCAAAGTAGCCTTAGTTGTATATGTCAATGTTGCGTTTGATGTTTGTGTTTGATGTTAAATATACATTGTGAATTATGGTAGTGATGTGAAAAATGGTTTTTTATGGTATGTTATTTGTTGGGTGAGTAGATATCTTCATGTTTAGTGATGTAAATTTACTTTTAACGATAATGGGTCATTTGTTGCTCATGTGAAATTTGGTGAATTCTTTTATAGTGACATATTTTTTCATATGATTCAGGGTGGAGATGTCAGATAGTAGGGACCCTGTGTGGGAGCACGGGGAGAGCATAGGACATGGATTTCATTGTAAATATTGTCATCAGCATAAGAGCGGTGATGGGGCAACTCGACTTAAAATTCATTTGGCTAGAAAAGGGAAGAGGACAACATATTGCAATTCGGTGCTTCCAGATGTCCGTGACTTGTTCAAGCGCGAGTTGGATAGGATAAAAGCTTCCGGTGATTGGCGTAAGAGTGATAAGGCAAGAAGGATTGAAGCGGCAAGGGTTAACTATTATGACCTAACAGGTGATGGCGATGAGGAGGAACAAATGAAGCAGCCATGCAAGCCTCACGCCAAGAGGAAAACTACGGGAAAGGTGTGGAGGATCGAGGTGGCACATATGAGTATGACGGTGGCAGTGGATCCGCTCAGCCTGAGGCACAGAGAGGTAGAAGTAACCCAATTGCCAATTTGCTATGAAGGGTTACACTCAAAAGTTAGATTTGTAAGTATTGTACATATTCTTCCAATTATCCCCAATTTCTACACACATTTAACCGTATTTTTGATTTTTTTTTTCTCGTTGTATTTCATTCTCATTTTTTCTTCTACATTTAACCACGACGAAACCGTGATACCGCTGACAAATTGAATTCAAATTTTTGAATGCGATTTTTGCACGGTTTTTCATGGTAACCGCGCGGTAACCGTGGTTATCGTGTTACCGCAGGGAGGCGGTAACTCTAGCCCACACGATAAGGTGAACCCTGTACCAAACTAACCGACCTTGATCCTGACATTTCTTAGAAAGCCCCTTAGTTTTGACAAATATTAATTTTGTGGTCCTGAAATTTGCAAAACAAACGTGAATTGGATCGCGGTGAATAATATAGTATTACTATTTCCAAAATGGTCCTTTATTCAGGTCTTAGTCTTTGGACACTATGAAATCAGTGAATAATATAATACTACTATTTCCAAAATGGTCCTTTATTCAGGTCTCAGTCTTTGGACACTATGAAATATCAAGGACTAATTTGACTCCGAAGAAAAAGTTTAAGGACCTAATTAGCTATTCACCCTTAATTAAATCATCAAGCATGTGTTTGGTTCAAGGGATGGAGTGGGTTGGGTTGGGTCGAACCCACTTTTTAGGGTATTTGGTTTGGGGATAGGTGGGATGTGATGATCCTTGAAAAGGAATATTCTTTTGAGATTCGGGTTGGACTAGTCCCTCAAAAACTGACGGACCAATCCATCCCACTTTTCTGTCTCACTGACATGTAGGCCATCCCCTAAAAACTAGAACCATCCCATCCCTCATGACAAACGGATAGTGGGGATGATCCCACTCTAAAAATAAGAATGAGTCCAACCCATCCTCTTTCATCCCCAAACCAAACACATGCCAAGGGGTGCAAGCATCACACAGAGTCCAAGATTATCAAAAACCAAACAAACACACAATAATCAAAAATCACCAAAAACACAGACCCATCTTCGGCCATCGCTCCTGGATCTCCACCGCTGCCAGCACACGTGCAAGCATCGGAGGCTCGGAGCGGCGTCCCGTAGCCACGCTGCTGTAAGGGAGATGGGCCACGTGATGCGGAGGAGTGGAGGAGGAAGGTTGGAGATGTGGTTAGCGGCCTATCGCATTGGTACTAGATGGGGGCAGCGAGGTGGTGCGGGTGCTTGACAGAGGCAACAAGGTGATGCGGGATGGGGGACAATTCAGCCGCATGGCAACACGGTAGGAGTCGTCTCCTCAGTGGCTGTCATGGGGGCCTAGGAGAAGTTAGTGTTACGGTTTTCTTTGTTATATATTAAGCTGAATGGGTTGATATATGCGTCATTTATTGAGCTATAGATAAATTTTGATCACTTCGGTCTATTTGCTTAACCGAGGGTACTAACCAAATTGACCGAATTCAATCTTTTTATACCCACCCATACTATCCTTGGCACGTTCCTCATGTCTCCGCCTCTAGACACTTGGCCATTTTTTTTAGATTTGTGCCCCTGCTAGCTAGCTAGGTGGTAGGGTGCCACCTTAGCCACAGTATAGGAGGACAACACTAAGCTAGTGTGAGCTAGCGACTACTTGTTGTTGAAGTGGTTAAGAGGCAAGGGAAGGGACGGAGACAAGGGCAGTGTACTGCCTCAACAACAAAGTGCAGCTAGAGACAGAGGATGAGAAGCAGGGGATTGGGTTCTTATTTGACTTGAGGAATAAAAGAAGATACCACAACAAATACAGAGTAGGACGGAGGGAGGTGGCGGCCAGTGGGCCTTGCTAGCACTGGCAAGGTGGAGCCATGGAGGGCGGTATTGCACATTAAGGTTGGGTCCAGAAGGAAACAAGCCATATGACATGTTTGGTTTCCTGCATGGTACTTGACTCACACGCACGGATGCAATGGGTTGTCATTTGGTTGTCTGCACGTCGCTCCCAGCATGGACAAACGGATGCAAAAAAGCCCTCCCACCCCCCAACACCAACCCCCACACCCCCGAGTCAAGCTAAGTAGGAATGCTCGATTTGAGCTTCGCTACTCGGTCATGCCCGTGCGTGCAAGGGTAGGCGATGGGGTTAGCACCCTGCTCCTCAACCCTCCTCATTTTTCCCCAGCGAGCGATGAGGCGATGAACATGGGGACAACGAGCTTGATAGAGGGAATGGTGCACGATGGATCCACCTTGTTGTTGCATCCCTCTTGTTCAAGTCGTTATTGCATCTTCAATCATTGGGCATCGTTGTCCCGCACCTTCTTCTGTCACCAGCCGCCAGATCCGATGCAGTGAGGAGTGGTGGACGGAGGGGAGCGATGGGTAGATAGGCGCATCCGCGGCGCCTTCCCATCGTCGCATGGCTGTTGTCGTCGTCTTCATCGAGGTGCGGTCGCTGTCTTCATCGCCTAACTGGATCTGGCTGGCATTGCTCCCCACCGCTGCTAGATCTGGGGAGAGGAGCGCCACTGCTCCTCCATTGCACTATTGTCGCCACTTCGCTCCTTTCTCACCGGCTACCGCTGTCACTGGTTGCACTTGCTCGGGACCTTGTAGCTAGCCGTTGTCCTCTCTTTCAGCCGTCGGGATGAGGGATATAGCAGCCACGAGTTTGCCAACGTTAGATCCAATGGCCTTGAGCTCGTACCCATTGGATCCGGCGGTTCTGGCAATGGTGAGCTGTGGCGAATGGCGGATGGGTGAACATACCAGCGACGATGAGACGAAGCTCTTCTTGAGTCCTCGCTCCTTTTTATTTCTTTATTTTTTCCACCCAATTGTTGTAAAAAGGGCGCTCCATATATTGAGAATCAACACTATTGTATTTTTTTTGTTAAGAGTGAAGTGCACCGTCTCTAAACTTGTGTGGATGTGTCATATAGCTTCCTGAACTTTCAAAATATATTTTTAAGTCCCAAACTTATCCTGGATGTCATATAAGTTCAAACGGGTTCTAACCTGCTCCGTGTGCTGAAGTGGCATGTTACGGTAGCGTCTACGTGTTAGTGAGACCCACATGTCATGTCAGTCACATATAAATAAAATAAATTAAAAGAGAAAAAAAAGATGTTTTTAATTTTGTTTCTATATGTGACTAACATGTGGATCTCACTGACACGTACTATAAGTGCTACCATAGCATATGCTATGTCAGCGTACGGAGCGGGTTGGAGTCCGTTTGGACCTATATGATACACATGACAACTTCGAGGACCGATATGAGACATGCATCAACACAAGTTTAGAGATCGTCCGTGCACTATACTCTTTTGTTAAATTGGAATTGACGTTTGAGTTATTGTAACATTATCCTTTGCTCATGAATTAATACATCTATTAATTGGTTAAATTGGGTGTTTAATATATTTCTTAAAAAAATTATTATAGCCCAACCAAATAGAGAGGTAACTATTCTAAAAGTCCATATAACCAACTAAATAAAATCTTCTGCATCTGGTATCTTTAATACAACCAACCAAACAATATCTAAATGTGTCTAGGTTCATCCAATGCAAACAACCCAACAGCTGCGTGTGTATGTCCTTGACTAGACTAAACTTAGTGAGGATGAAAGAGATAGGATAGGCCTGGTGGATGCGAGCAACCAAATATACTCATAGGGACCATATCCATTCAAAAGTGACACACTGATTTTGCAATAACCAGGTGATTAAGAAATAGCTAGGCCCAGTAAGTAAATCCTATTTTACTATAAAGTTACAACCTACTAAATACTAAATACTAAAGCTCAATATATAAAGATGTCACATAATCATTCACTAATAACTATTACATCTTAAACATCATGCAAACATGCTATATTATCTACAATTCTATAATTTATTAAATTTTAGAGCTTTAAATACAAACATGTTAAATTATCACCTCACATAATTCATATAATATTATAATATATCTCTCAATAATTTTTAAATATACTATATATCTATATAGTTCATCCTAACTTGGTTAATATTATTTCTCTCTTATCTCATTAAGTCATATCACATTAATTATTTTTAGCCCTTAAATAATTAATCTATGGTCTAAATTATCTTCCTTATTTTTTTTCTTAATTATTTTTAACCCTTAGATGATTAATGTATAGTCCAAATTACCTCTTTTATTTTCTTCTATAGTAAAGTCACATCACTTTACTTTTATATTTGAATATCATTTTATATACTATTTAAATTAACATATGTTATCTAGCTATCTTACATATTATTTTTATTTATTACTATCATAATAAGCTTTCGCAGCATAACACGGTGTTTCACCTAGTTCATAGTTCAACATGAGGAGTTGGTAGCTTGCATAGCTCATGATTAATCCCTGATTAACCAGGAAGTTATTGACAGTAGCCCTGATCATAGAGATAAAAAAATGTGAGCTAGCTTTCTGTCTTTCTCCCGTCGTTGTTTGCATCGCACCTAATTAACTAGCTTGACCGTGCGTTGCATCTCAGCTCATCAATTTTGTACGGCTGCAAATGCGATGTAGCATAGTCCCCTGTTTTGCGTGACAAAACCATGCACCGTTGTGCGACTGTCATGGGCTGGGCACATCATTTCATATCGAGCTGACGAAAGGAGGTCCGTCTAGTGTCACAACTTTCACATATAAAATTTGGACTGGCAGTCCATTTCCAAGGTAGCTACTACTCCATACATATCCATTATCCATTGGTAGCAAGACAAGTAGTAGTGAATCAAGATCATAAAAAAGAAAAGTAGTAGTGAATCAAATTGTAACAATGCACACAACACGTCGCTTTTGAACACAATATCTTTCACCTTTTCTAATGGCATTATCCGATTAAGAACTGAAATATATATATATACCCCCTACTGCCCTACTTCGTCGTCTATCTGTGCCCTTTTCTTAAAGAAATTCTATCTGAAATTTAATATGACAACTAATTCAGCATGCATCATGGATGCATCTTCTCAAAACAATTAATTAGTAAAGGAAAAATTACGAATTATCCTCTTAAACTATAGCGGTCAATCGATTTACCCCATAAACTTGAATACCAGATATTTTATATCCTCAGCTATACAAACCGGACAAATAACCTCCTGACTTAATCTGGAGTGGTTTTAGGCCACCACCTTTGCGTGAGCATGAGCTTCGACTTTGCCGACCACCGTCGCCGCTCGCTACAGCAAAGGGAGGGAGTAGAGAGAGAAGGGATGGAGATTGAGGAATAGATAGAGTAGAGAGAGATTAAGAGGTGAGAGGGGAAAGAGAAAGAAGGGTAGAGTCTGACAGGTGGGGCCTACATCTTTTTTAAAAAGAATTGTTGGCTGGATTGCCACGTAGGACTAAAACCACTTCGGATTGAGTAGGGAGGTTATTTGTTCGGTTTGTATAGTTGAAGGTGTAAAATATCCGGTATTCGAGTTTAAGTGGGTAATTCATCCAACTACGATAGTTCAGAGGTAGTTCGTACCTTTTTTCATTAGTAAAACTAAATATGTAGCATGAGAGAGGCAGGAGAGAGATGATTATTATGCCTCAGTATGCGGTTGTTGTGTTCCTCCGTATCGTGGTCACCTTTTTTAATCATGAGAAAAATTAAATTTGTAATCATTATAACTAGTTTTGCAAAAGGTTAGAAAAAATATGTTATATCTAGTTTTTATATCTATCTCTATGCAATAATATTATCATTTAAAATATATATTAAAAAATTGTGTTTATCAAATATTAAAATGTTGAAGGCAATTACGTACATCAAACAAGATTACTACCACCCATCTCAATATACTCCCTCAGTTCCATATTGTTAGGTATTTTAGTTTTATTAAAGTTCTTTAGCCATTTTTGACCAAATTTATAAAAAATAACTAATATCTAGAGTACTGTATCAAATTAAGAAATTATCAAGACATATTTCAGGGTGGCTTTTAATGAAAATAACTTGATGTTATATGTTGATATATTTTCTATAAAATTGTTCGAAATTAAAAAAAATCTATTATTCCTATATAGTTATGTCAGTGTTATCAATAAGTCATACCTCTTATACATGGATTCGCGGTATACAAAAATTTCATATACCTAATAGTATACGAGAAGGTATCCTTTGATTAAGGAAATACAGCTCATAAAGAAAAAAATTATCTTTCCGGAGTAGAAGGTGTTCCGGATAAGAAAAGAAAAGCAAAGTCCTACTCGAACACTACAAGGACTATTTGGATCGTATCCATACTTGTTTCTTATTTCTACTTGGACAATAAGATATCTGAGGGTATAAATACAAGATCCTCTAAGAGGAGAGGGGACAAGCCAACACAGGCTAAGTCAGAATACAAGGCTAGATAAACCAAATCTGGAGCCACAAAGGCCGACATGAAGAATCTAGAGCTATCTCCAATCTCGCCAGTTCATATTCGAGAAAGAAGACTACGCTAACCATTGACTACGTGTGACAGCTCCATGTCGCCAAGCCGACATCGACTAGATTAGATCATTTCAAATATTATACTCGTGTGATACTGATATATAAAGGCAATATTGACATCGGCCAACAGGAGTAAGGCTATTACTTGTCAGTTAAGAGGTCTGAACCTGTATAAAAATCCCTGTCTCCCGTCTCTTTTACCTCAATCTCGCGTATACCCTGTTTTTAATGATCCCTATACTCTACAAAGTCCGTCTGTGGGTATAGCCCGTTGACAAATTGGACCTAATAACTCAAAATGAGGTAGGCCACATCATCAACAAAAAAAGTGCCGTTGGATCGCTACTACTTTTAATCACAGTTGTTGGATCATTTTTATGTTGAATCAGTCATAAATATATTAATTGTAGTTTAACATGTATTGAGTATTTTATTAATTGTCTCATTCTTAATTGAATTTTGATTTTAGGTGTTGTAGAAGGATTCATAAAATCCCGCAGCAATATCCACTAGTTTTAATTCATGAGAAAACCAAAACACCGTACGTTAAGGAAAAAGGGCGATTACTAACTAAGCTCACATTTAGAACACCCCAATCTTATAACTGTTATATTTGTCCCTTCTGTTTCGATCACTCCTGGCTTAATTATCAGCATTTCAGCCAGTGACGATGAGTGTGTTAACTACTTCACTTAATGCCTTCCTCCTCAACTAGCTTTGCATGCTAATCTGGTAATTAACAGTCGTCGTCATCTCCTCTTTGGTTTCTCCTGAACAATCCAACAGTAGCTATATATCTAGCATTCTAGCTGTCTCCACATCCAAAGCAAGCAGCGGAAGAAGCAAAGATGCATCCACGAGCTGCACGATCTGTCGTCGTAGCCACTAGTGTACTTAATTAGCTAGAATTAATGGCGTCGCCGTCGTCGTCGTCGGTGATCTCCATCTTCCTCCTCGTGGCCGGCGTCGCGCTGATGCTGGTCGTCCACATCATCGTCGTCTTCTGGGTGCTGCGGCGCGGGCGCCGGGCGTCGCGCGGCGAGGACGAGGAGGCGCCCGGGCGCGCGGCAGCGGAGGGGAACGGCGGTGGACGAGGCAAGGGCCTGTCCGCCGACGAGATCGGCGCGCTGCCGTGCCACGACGTTGTCAAGGGCAGCGGCGAGGACTGCGCCGTGTGCCTGGAGGCGCTCGAGGCAGGGGACCGGTGCCGGCGGCTGCCGCGGTGCGAGCACAGCTTCCACGCGCCGTGCGTGGACTCGTGGCTCAGGAAGAGTCGGTGGTGCCCCGTGTGCCGCGCCGACGTGGTTGGCCGGGGGCCGGAGAGCGAGAGGAAGACGGCGGCGGCGGCGGCAGCGGCTGGGCCTGCCGTGGAGACGACGGCGGAGAGGAGGAGTAGCCCGGCCACAATGGAGATCGACGCCGAACGATAGCTAGCTAGCTAGGTTGCTAGGGTGTGGGCATGCTTGCTTGGCCGGCAACGGAGTGTGGAAGCGGGAGCTGGATCGATCAGCTTGTGTAGATGAAAACTGTCTAAGAAATGGATTTTTAAGCCCTGAAATGTGCTCGTTTTTTTACGTGCTCGGACCAATTGTGACAAATGTAAATGAACTTCTAATGTTATTGCGTTGCATACTTGCATATCCAACATAAATATGTGACCCCCTTAAGAGGATTGCATGTAAAAATCGATTATCGTATGCAGCACACATAAGGCGATCGTCTGCGAAAATTCAAAAATATTTTGTAAATCTTTTTTGCAGGCTTGAAAAATTCTTTTGCGGCGGGCACATTAAGATGCCCGACTGCAAAATATCCTTGGCAAAAAAAATTCAAAAGCTGACATTTACAACAAACCCTAGCTTCGACGAAGCCACTATCGTCGATGAAACGGCGGTCGATCCACCCCTCCCACCATCCCCCCTGACATCTCCGTGGTGGATCCGTTCCTCCCAAGGTCACTTCCATGGAATCCACGGGGGAGGAGAGGGTGATGGGAGAGAGAAAGAGTCAGATCTACCCTTCCCACCATCTCCGACATCCCCATCGCCGTATATGCCATTCCCGACCTCCTCGACAACGGATCCACCCCTTCTGAGGCCGTCGTCGTCACTGGATCCACGAGGAAGGGGGAGAGGCGATAGGAGAGAGGGAGAGTTGGATCCACCCCTTCCGCCATCCTTGACATCCCCGCGTCCAATTTACCATACCTGACCTCTCCGACAACATATCCACCCCATCCCTTGGCCGGCAGTGGCAGATCTACACCTCCCGAGGCCGCTGATGGTGGATCTGGTGCTCCCAAGGCCGTTGCCATTGTCGTTGCCGCTCCCAAGGCTACTGTCGCCGTCACTGCTCTCGATCAAGGCTGTCGCTATCAACGAGAGGGGAAAGAGGAGGTGGTGGCGCCGGTGTTGAGAGGAGAGAACATAATATAAGAGATAAAGAGTAGGAGAGCTAAGGAGGGGAGGGGAGTCGGCGTTAGTGCATTTATTTAGTACGTCGTCATGGGTACGTTGAGTGCGTCGGTGCTCATGGATGCAATAAAAAATGACCGCTAGCGAAAATTGGTCCGGGCTCCTAATACGACTGCATGTGAAAATCAATTTTCAAATGGGCCTTGACCGGGGGAGTCATATGCATTTTTCACAAGCAGGTGTTCTTTTCGCTCGTCTGTAAAAAAAGAAAAGGGATGTGTGCGAAAATGGTTTTTTAAATAATGATATCTTAATATGATTACACTTGCATGTATAATTAGCCCTATTATTTTGGTACTTCCCTTGTGTATAGCTAGCTAGTTGCAAATTCATTTACAGCCATATGCTTGTACCTGACAGTAAAATCAATGCATGTGTGGTTGCCTAATTCCTCTCTAGCTCTACAAGGTTTCAGACTCTTCTCCAAGTGCTGAATTCTCTTGCTTCTGCACAACCTCCACAAATGAACTTGTAACGCCCGTTTTGTCGCGGCGTTAGCGGGAAAACTAATTTACTAAAAACCCTAATTGCGAAAAATTGCTCTTCGGTTGAGTCTTGTTGTGTGCCAAGGTCTCGTGTCTCCCCTCTCAGTTCAACCCCGGAGAAAACCGCGAAATCGGATTTCAAATCCGAGCCCTAATCCTCCCAAATTCATATCCTCAGAAAAAGTCCATTTTACCTCCCTTGACCCGGGCTGTTTCCCTTTCCCGGCGTACTTCCCTCCCCCTCCCCTCCTTGGGCCGCCGCCCGGCCCAGCTCTCGGCCTCCTTCCTTCCCTGGGCCGTCGCCCGGCCCAGCTCCCTCCCGCGTGCCGCCTCGGCCCAGCCGCCTGCCCGGCCGCCTTCTCCCCCCGCTGGGCCGCGCCAGGCCGCTCGGCCCGCACGCGCCCGAGCCGGTCCGCTAGCTCCCTCTCTCTTCCTCTCTCTCCCGTTCCCCGTTTCTTCTCTCTCCCGAAGCTCTCTCCCACCGGCGCCGTTCCGTCCCGCCGCTGCTACCGCCGCTGGTCCCCCCCCTCCGCCGTCGCCGCCGTCGCCCGGCGCCTACTCCCCTTCTTTTGCCCGGCCGGCCTACGTGGCCGCCACGTAGGCGCCACGCAAGCGCCAGCCGGCGCGCTCCGTCTTATCCCCTCCGTGCGCTCGGTCTGCGTAGACCGCGCCGCTGCCAGGCGGGCCCCGCCCTAGCACCCGCGTGGTGGTCGCGGTCCACCGGATCGGCCGCCCGCGTAGGCCGCGGCCTGCACTGGCCCATCGGCCCCCTCCTCTCACTCGGCCCAGTCGGCCCCCGTGCCCGTGTCGGCCACCCGGCCTCGCTCCGCATCGGCCTCTCGGCCTCGCTCCGCATCGGCCTCTCGGCCTCCTCCTCCTTGGGCCATCGACCCGAGTCCCTCGGTCCGGCTCGTCGGCCCCGTTGACCGGACCAGGCCGCGCCACCAGGCCGCGCGCCGCTCGGACCGGGCCGTGCCGCTCGGCCCGCTCGGCCTCCAAGCGCCATCGGCCTGCCTCGGCCCATCGGCCTTCCTTCCCTCGCGCGCCGATCGGCCA